>JARJLG010000304.1:0-94571 GCA_029448575.1 Mycena maculata
CCCCCTTCTTCCATGGGCTTGGTCGTAGGTCAGGGCAGACTACCTCCTGTCAGACCTCTGATCTGGAGCTTACTTCATCCCTCCCACCCAGTTCCTACAATGTCGTCTACTCCGAACTCGAACGGCGTCTCCGCTGAGGCAATGGAACCGAGCGGGGCTTTCAACGACGACGTGCTCCAGGAAAGCTTTCTCAAATCAGATCTCAGGTTCAAGGATCTTTGGCAAATCTCTCTAACGTCCCGTTGCTGCCGCAAGTTGGTCGTTCCCGTCATTTTGGCAATTCTATATGATCCCCATGGCTTGGGGGCCGCTTTGCCGCACCAGCATCCTACTGAGGTCACACTACTCGCGGGCCGCGACGCAGGCTGTATGTACACGAAGTTTTTGGCACTGACGAAAACCCTGGCTTCTTGAACGTTCTGCTTCACAAAATCACGGCATCATCTCATCCCGGCTCATCGGTGCCTCCCCCCGAAAGAAATGCCCTGGCCTCCTGTGCGTCTCGATGTCTACTTGAACAATAGACGCTGCGCAAAATCCAACGATCCGATGCCAGTGTCGACTGTGGGCCTCTGAAAATTTCAACACTTTTGTACGGTCGCATCTTGGTCGCATCCGCAGATATCCTTCAAACGCCGTAGAGTCGAATTCCGGCAAATAGCCTCTCTTTAGTTAACGACATCATCGGCGGTTTGGCGAACGCCGCGGCATGAATGTGTACTGTGGTGTGCTGGAGCACGCCCTGTGTCTTGGGAACTCAACCTTCTGCTATTGAATCCCTCCTACCACATTGGCTTCCATTGAATGCTCGTCTCACAAGGTAAGCATTCCAACGAATGCCTCAAAACCACCGATTCAATTCCCGTTGATCCCTCCCGTAGCCTTCGGGGCTCGATCCTCACCGAATCCCATCCTTCTCGTACGATCTTCAGCTGGCAGGCCTCCTTCCATTCCTAGGCCAGGCCCGAAGCACGTACACCGTGCTAGCGAACCAGCAGAGTTCTCCGCTTCTCCCTTCATTGACAAGCTCAGCGTCGTCCCTCTCTTACAACTGGTGATGTTCTTTTCTCTGGTGCTTCAAGTAGTTCGAGGTCACAAGATGCTGATGTAGGTGAATGTACTCAGTGTCGCCGTGCTCGGGTTCTGCGCTTCCGCGCACGCACTCTCCAATCTACAGGCACCCTCGCTGGCGGCGTCCAGGGACAGAGTCACCGTCATTCGGGCGTCGACGAGCGCTGACAAGTACGCTCCTCTTTGTCCAGCATGTATGTACTAGGTTATTTATCTTGTCGGATCCAGGGAGCCGGTTACGCTCACAACGGACAGCAAGAAGCCGGATTTCGTGCGTCCATCCCATATCTTGAAGTAAGGCTCCAACCGTTTCCGTGTATAAACATTTATACACGGTTTTAACCGTTTTCATTTCCATTTAGTTTGCCTGGGAGGTCAAACAGTTTACAAACTGTTCGTAAATGGTTTAAACGGTTGAAAGATCTCAACTGTTCTGAATCAGCCTCTGAGCAAATTTACCAACAGGAACACCAAAAACCTGATATCTGCTGAATCCCTGAAGCCTTCCCCAATATACATATATGCACACACTGGCAATGTAACACTTGACTAGCCGGAGTCAATCCAAATATGGTAATTGTTCTTGTAATTGGTGGCCCAGGAGACGGTATTGACGTGCCGCGCTGCTTGCACTATTTAGCTAAACAATGATCTAAACGTCCATTGGGTATCTATGCCATTAATCACACCTGTTGCCTCTGGTTGAGAGTGTCATTGAATTAAACGGTTCAAGGTTGCTGTCACTGGATTGTTCATTGTTGTTGGTGTGCAGTCTTTCTCCCCAAAATTCAGTGATGCAGTGAACCATAAGGACAAAGAGAGTTAAGGATTAAAATAAATAGCTGGTGACCAAGTACATACACTGCTTTTGAATGCCCTTGAAAAATACCATTTGAAACAGTTTTAAATGGTTTTAAACTGTTTAGATACTGTTTCCGTTTAATTTGCCTTGTCCCATGCACGAAAACTAAATGGTTGGAGCCTTATCTTGAAGAGATAGACGAGGACTCATTTCCGGTGGTGCAGAAGGGGCCAATTGCAGTGGTGAACAATATCAATCCCACTTCCGAAATCATCCTACGTAGCGACGAGGTACTATACTATGGCAACACGGACTGGACAGCTTGCTTTTTCGGCAAACAGCGATCTAAAACCGTGATACGCGAGGAACGCTGACCCATTTGGGTGTCGGGACCCCGGAAACATGCCTCTTGAGTGTCTGTTCGCTGTTGTTCGTGTAAGGCCCGGGGCCGTCATCAACATATTCCCTTCATTCATTCAGCTGTTTCCACTGCATCTCTCTCCCATTTCTCCATAGGCTCCAAAGACATTTGATTATAGAATCAGCGCGGCTGCATCCCTTTGTGGAAAGTGGTTGAATTTCGCTACGCTGGTCAGTCTACGCCCTCAAATTGCCCCAACTGAGAAATATTTGGGGCCCCATGGAACTATAAGCTCCCAGGAACCCACATTAGGTTCTTCTATGGCAAATCAACTCCACGAGAGACAATGATGGTATGATTTAAGAAGCACGCCAGGGCACGGGTTTGCTACAACTGATTATGTTATATTTCAATTGACTAGATTGCCTCTGACCTGTTCAAATACGCTGGCCTTCTGGATCCAAGTGCGAGGTATTGATTATCTCTTTAACAAAATTTCACTTACAATGATTCGGTCTTGGGAAATGATGGTTGTTGGTCCCAAACATCTGAGTGATACCAGTTTTACCTCTTACGCTGACATCAGCTGATATCTAGTGCTGGCATTGTGATTAATTGAAAGGTTTGTACTGGTCCCTTCATTCAATACTGGCACATTACTGACTTGGAGCCTCAATTCATTAGACCCAGAGTCTATGATCTTCTGCAACCATCCTTTAAGCACCAGGACTACGGCTGAATAGTCCTAGGTGTGTACCATACGCATTTGACTCCCTTTGTTGATTTGTACCTGTCTGCTACTGTGCTACTCCCCATCGTTGAGCTCTGGAAGCCCAAATTATGCATGTATGAATCAAGGAGTCTATACCACCTTCGTCACTTCCTCAGACCGGCTAATTTTGAGTAACTTCGTCACCTCAGATAAATTTGGCCCATCTGACTGATTGTTCGTCACTTCTGTGAATATTCGTCGCTTCAACTCGGCACCTTCAAGACCCCGGAACGTCGGCCATCATCATGCTTGATCTCAACCTCACAAGGCCTGGCATGTTTTTTTATATAGATACCTTACCCGAACACAAACCACTAACCCTAACCACTAACCACTAACCGCTAACCTCTAACCGCTAACCTCTAACCTCTAACCTCTAACCGCTAACCTCCGACCACTAACCGCTAACCGCTAACCCTAACCACCTAACCGGCCGACGTCGGCACACCGCTGATTCCGTGATGTGCCGACAAGGCCTCGTGCTGGGAAAGTGACGAACTTTGGCCAAAAATTGATGAACTCACGAACTTTCACAGAATGCCATCAAAGTGACTATCTTTCCCTCATTTAAGCGAAGTGACGAAGTGACGAAGGTGGCGCGGACTCTGAATCAAGGTATTATACCACCAATTTTTTTTTGAACCCCATTCAATTGAACTGTTGTTCAATAAGTTGAGAATATCTTTGCATACAATGACTAAATTTAAATGGAGTGCAATTTCCGATGCGGATCCTATGACTCTGTTCCAGCTCTCGTGGCATCATCAGCACCCAACGATTCATGTCTGATGCGAATAAAGTTGTTGAGCTCTCCCGCCAGGGTGAAGGCAAGTGCCAATGGTCTTTAGTTCAAATTTGATTTTTTCTTTGGCTCATTTGCTGTTTAGTGAAGATCCAACATCTAAAATTTGTGTGCTGCACACCAAATCTTAGACTTGCATTACAAGTAATGTATTACCCACTTTTTTTATTTTAGGCTTGGACTGGCGGTGGTCGAACTCCAGGCTAGCACAATTCAGGGTAGTCCTTTTGCCACATTTTGAGTGACAAGAACATTCTGATTTAGTCGACCTGGACATCTAGACACAGACTCGGAGGTGCAGGTATCAAGAATTATGATTATGTAAATGTTCTTTGAAACAATTTTATTCATCAATATTTACTTTGTGATTAGAATGGTGGTCAACACACTGCACCCATTCTCCAGTAAGAAAGGATGTGCCTGGGACTTGGCCAGTGTACATGGATACGGTGCAAGGAGGTGTCACGAGAATGCACCTAGATACTTGTGCGCTCGGAAGCAGGTGTACGGGGCAGCCCCTTGCTTTCCTCATATTTGCGAATTATATAACTATTGTTGGATTCCTCAAAGTTAAATGGTTGATCTTCAAGCCTGATCATCATCCCCCAAGTTGCATAATCCAATCCTCCGATCTTACCATCCCTTGTACTCCCATCTAGTTCTAACTTGCCAGCAACCTATCCGAACCTTGACATTCAATCATGACTCCCATATTTAATAAATCACACTTGTTGAGGCAGATGACTCTTAAAGAATCGAAACAGAAGGTGGCTCCATCTGATAATCCTGGCCAATAACAGGCTGGTTCAACTGTAAGTAATGTTGAAGAGAGAATAAATATCAGTCTCGGCAAAACTGCACACCATACTTTCCTCAAATCACACCATCTCTCGCGGACTTGTAAATACTAATGTGGGTTTCTAGGAGCTGATAGTGTCATGAGGCCCCGAATATTTATCAGTTGGAGCAATTTGAGGGCGTACGCCGTAGAAGGCCCCCGGACACTACCTATGAACTAGGTCCACGATAGAGTAAATCAGTGGGCCAAAATGACCCGTATCTCTGGCCGCACATAGAGTAAATCAAGGCTGCAACGGGCAATGTCGGTCTGCCATAGAGTAAATCGCGCTCCGCGCGAGATTTTTTGAGTACTACGGCTGGGATGGGGCTATTTGGAGATCCCGGGTGCTCTGCAGCGCCTTGCGGTGCTCTGTGTAACAGTGCCAAGCACAGCACCATAACAGACCATAAGGAAAATTTTCTCACTCACACCCTCCTCTTCCCTGATGGCCGAAGTCAAACTCTCACGCATCGAAGTGGATCGGTGTAGGTAAGGTTTACAAGAATGTACCGCTGGAAGTGGCCAATGCTTGTACCGCCGCCCGGCAAATTCCAACCAGTCTTGCGGCCACCCTTCCGAGTCTGGGCCTTTCCATCAAGGATTTGAAATCCTTGACGGAAAGGCATAGCACTCAAATTGCCGGGTATTGTACGTACATCTGACCTCCTGATTATGAATACAATTCCCAATCTGCGTTTCCATGGGGCTAACAGAATTATGCTGATACAACTTGGCTCACTAGTTATTATGCGGACAGCTGTCCGACTTTATCTCGGCGAGGTTCTTGGGATATACAGATATGGTTCTGTGTCCGGGAAACACGAGAGTTTCACGAACACGGAAACAGTGGACGGCCTAAGCTATCTCGGTCTCAAGGTGTACGCCCAGGTAAGGTTTGCAAGTCATTGATATTCCATCGTCACTCAGAAATTTGTATGGTGCAACTTTTTCTACCACATGGTGCTCGCAAATGAGTCTGGGCATTCCCTTGCGCTCTTTACTCATGCCCCGATATCTGAATTGGTGTATCTCCTCACTGGTTCCCACCTGGATCTGAAAGACAAGGACGAAGGGCTGTACAGCATCTCATCCGGCAACAATGGATGGGAATGCTGGCAAGCTCTTACCACACAGCAGTGTATCGGATTCTGGAGGTTGGCGGGCCGGATGATTGCGAAGAGCCGGATGAGGGAAGCGGGACAAAGAAGCACCGGCTCAAGGCTTCTCGTGGCGGAGTGAAGAAGGCCAGGAAGAACCCGAAGAAGCCTACCAAGGCAAACAACCTGCAAAGAAGGCACTGGCGGTCAAGGTGAAAGACACGGGAAAACTGTAGTATTTCGGATTTAAAGCGTAGTTTGAGTGTAGTTGCTTAGTAAGCGGCAGCGGAAGGCCCGAAAAGCGCCTGTGGCATGTCCAGGGCCCAAAATGGGGCCTGGAAGGAAAAAAAATGGGGTTTTTAGTTATGTCGGTCTGAAATAGAGTAAATCAGCCTCCAAACGGCCGATTTTATAGAGTAAATCAGTGAAAATCTTCGGGAAAAATCGGACCTAGTTCATAGGTAGTGTCCGGGGGCCTAGCGTAGACCGACCGGCGTAGCGAAATTCAACCACTTTCCACAAAGGGAATATGGCTGTGCTGATTCTATAATCGAATGTCTTTGGAGCCTATGGAGAAGAAATGGGGAGTAGTGGAAGCAGCTGAATGAGAAGGGAATATGTTGATGACGGCCCCAGGCCTTACACGAACAACAGCGAGCAGACACTCAAAAGGCATGTTTCCGGGGGAGAGTTAACTTTTTGGCTTGCCAAAGTGGCTTGTGCCCGCGCAGAATGGCTTGTTTCAGGCGTGGGCGTGGATTTGGCTGTAAGCACAAGTCTGTCGACGTTTCTGAGGCAAGCAGGGTGCGTGAACAGAGAAATAAACTAAGCCATAGTATGTTGCATTGACTTTTGAACCATGTCAAATTGACGAAGTTGTGGCTCATAATGTCATTACAACTCACTTCCACTGTTGAAATCGAAGAGAGAAAAAATACATGTGTCTAAACGGACATTAGTTTAGGAGAAGACTTGATACTACCGTCGCTGTCGGCATAATTGTTTCTACTAGCTAAACGTTGAACAAAGTCAGACATATCGAGATTCGACTAAATCAAGTAACTCCTTTCAAGGATGAATTTCCAGTAAAAATATACTCTTTTATTTCAGTGGGTTGGCGTTGGTGCGTCGGTTCACGCACAGATACGAGCGGGAGTAAAACATAGAACTTGATTTTTCTGGCAGCGATCACGATGAAACCCGTGAAAACATGTCATTGTCTGATACGGCTTCGGAGCAATAGTTGACAAGACTTACTGGCACCAACACGTTGAATTAATCAATTATTCATGACTCAGGTCAGGGCATGAGTCGGTCGTGGGCTTGAGCAAAGTGGCCATTCGGCCGAGCAGAATGGCTTGTGTTGGCTTGCAGCATGTAGACATTGAAAATTATGTTATGAGTGCGCCGTCGGAGTGGAATACTTGGCGTGTAGCTCATACTGTATAAAATAAAGAGAGAGGTATGGGGAAGACACGGTAGCAGCCGTCTAGAAATGAACCACGAAATTGCGGGCTTGGTGTGGGCGTGGCTTGCGCAAACTGGCTTGAGGGTGCGCAGAGTGACTTGTGCATGAGTAGGATTGGGCGTGACCAGGCTTGTTTGCGTGGACAAAGTGGTTTGAATCGAACCAAGCTTGCTGTTGAACTTGCCGTGGCCACCATACAATTATTTCGAGAATCTTCTTGTCATTGTTACGATTGCCGACTAATGTCGTATACATTCAGGATTCTATTGCATTAACGAGGATGGCAGGAATACGGCTTCGATGCAGCCGTCGTGGCCAGCGGCGACGCATGCTTATCTCGGAATGCCGAGTTGGCAGACCCCGAGCTGGGAAGGTCTGCGGGATGGCTGCAGCAACCCGAGGCTCCGGCAACGCCCCAGAGCGATGTTATGGACGAAATACTTACCGTGGAAATGTTTGCTGTAAGCGAGCACAAGTCACGCCACGCCACAAGCCACGCCGCTCACGCCCGGCTCAGCCAATTCAAACTCCGCTAAGGGGCGCAAGCCAATTAGCCAAGCCACTCGGATAAGTCTCGTTTCCGGGGTCCCGCCACCCAAATGGCTCAGCGTGCGTCGCGTATCACGGCTTTGGACTGTTGCTATACTATACGACTCCATGAACCAGTACTCATTGGGGGGGGGGGGGGGGGGGGGGGGGGGTATATTATAATTATTATGATTCTCCCTCGCCAACAGGAGCCGTTCTCTTCGTTCAAGTGCCACCAGTTCCGTATTTTCCGTGTGCTCGATTCGATTCCAATTCACGCCAGCTTGGTTTGGAAATTTCAGTCCTCCACCTCACAATTTCCACTAAATTCCAAGCCCGTAGTCAAGTTCACACCTGGACCATGCCCATGAATCGAACGTGCACCCCTGCCCAACACTGCTCTCTCTACATATATATTTGCAGGCAGGAAGTCCGCGTTCGACTCCGACTTCCAGTATTACGTTCCTGTTTCATTGCATGTCAATTCCTCCCTAGCCAAGACCTGATCTCCTCGTCCGCAACCTCTGTATTTTTCGCTGGCCAATTTCAATTCACGAGCTCTCAAGGTTGCTTGGATTTTTTGCAAGTCAGTCTGTCACCTCGCAATTACTGCAACCCCCCACAATTGAGTTCACAGCGGACTAAGAAATCACCCACACCTGCACAACACGAGAATGGAATTAAGTTGAGGTCCCCCGAAATGCCTCAGACGCCTCTGGTTGGGTTCTGAGCTTGCTGTAAGACTTCCAGTTCAAATCGGTGCTCACACCTCAGCAGACATTTTTCTGGAATCACCGACATGGCTGGTATGTGCTGTTCGATACCGGTGGTAAGCACAGGCAAGCGCATGGAGCACACCGAGCGAGGCCGATTCCGCAGAACATAACCATTCACGCAGATCGAAATCTAGCAATCTGTGCAAGTCTGTGCAAGTCCCCTTGGGTGCTTTCCAGAACTTGTGTTGCCTTCCGGCCATGCTCGCTCAGCGTTCAGCTCGAATAGATGGATGTGATGTCTGGGGTGGATTCCCGGGCCCTCACAATTTTTCCCAGCTTATACGGTCCGGGATTTCTCCTAAAGCTACATGCGACATTCTGTGACCATATCGAGGACGACAGCCATTTCTTGTATCACTCTGTGTACCCGGGGCGGATCTAGAACACACAAGCCGTGGTGCAGCTTCCATGGACGTTAAATGACCTTGTGATTCAATATAAACCGGGAACTCACTGGCCCATCGTGGCAGGAGGGTGTCTGCAAGCATCAGAACTCGGAGCTTCTACCTGTATGGGGGTTAGTAGTAGAGGTGCTCAATTCTTGGCTCCTCTCGCCCATCTCGAAATTCGTCCATCTCTTATTTGTTCAAAATAAATAAGAAATTGATCTCGGATCATGCTCGGCATGCCTGCCTATTTCTCTCTTCAGACAAAATGTCGACACGAACTGTAAGAGCAATTTAAGGAGTTCGACAATGTCCGGTGAAAGTTGGTCATTTCGAGGCGCCATTTTCTTGCTTCTCCCTCAAAATGGTCACTTTGAAATTAGCATTTGTGGCTGGTGAACCTGAATCGATGTCAGTGAAATAAAATATGCTATTTTTCAAGTCATTGAAGTAGGCATAGATGGGTTAAACTGTGTAGGAGCTCATGAAGTCACTTACAATTCATGCGAACATTTCCTGACCCCAAAGAGATCGTGGATGCCGAATATGATCCGCGATCAAATCTTTATTTAGGGCCTGATCGGGTGCCCAGAATCTTTTCCTCACACTGGGGGCAGTGACCGGGGCACTTGAAACCCAAGTGCAATGCATGCGTGTCGTTGGCATGTCCATGTGACATTTGACAAAGGCCTTTGTAACACGCCACAAAGGTCTTTGTAGTATTTACATCTTGTATCAACAAAGTACAACTCAGTGTTTAATTACATACAATACTTGTGTCCTGCTCCCACCACGCACACCGAGGTCCTGCCCAACCCCGACCTCACACAGTGACATGTGTGGGAGGAGTGGGGAACGGGTGTTATATTTAATTAAACACTTAGTTCTACTTTTTTAATATGAGATATGAAGATTACAAAGGTCTTTGTTGCATGTCACACAGACATGCCGGGCACATGCATGCATTGCACTTGGATGTCAAGTGCCCCGATCACTGCCCCCAGTGTCAGAATCTTCCCAGAATCTCCTCTACAGACCATTTCCCACACTGTTTGTCCCTAAACTGTGCTAGAATGGGAAATATATGTGTGTTCTCAAATATTGATGTGACAAAGGAGAGGCGAACACAAGGGTTCAAAATATTCAACACATTCTGGAGCTGAACTGAGAATCTGTAGCACCATCTCAGAATCTGTGTAAAATTTTGCACCACATTTTTTGTGCCTCTCCTGATGCTCAAATGTTCATAGAATGACCATATTGTAGTTTCTAAGGTGGTTTAGGAATGAAATCTATGTCCATACCAGATTCTGTAAAAATTCTGGCGGAATTCTGGGGCACCCGATCAGGCCCTTATTTCAGACAAATAAGAGATGGGCGAATTTCGAGATGGGCGAGATGAGCCAAGAATTGAGCACCCCTACTAGTGGTTCATCGGAATAATTAATAGCTTCGTACAGGCCGGGTACTGATTATCAGGAAAGTCCAAGGGTGTAGCAGAAAATGTTACTTACACGGTCTCCGCCTAGGTACATTCATTCAATTCAATTATCGGCAGTGTTCGATATGTGATGAAACTAGTACAGATGGTTACGAGTACTTATGTAATAGGTTCTCGTTCTTTTCTAAAAGTTTACATGGCCGGTTCAGTAGGTGCGTGAATTATCAGTTACGATTTTATAGTACAACGAAAATAGTCGCTGTGTCAAAGCCTTTTTTAAAGGTTTCATTACATTTTTTGTGACTGTTTAGTGGCTGTGGTACCGGCCAATGCCGAGTGTGCTGCTAACGCCCACTGGCGTTGGTTGATTGTATTTCTTTTCCCATTCCCGCTGTCCCGCTAACAAGGAACAATGACCTCAAACTAATAGAAACTAAAGCTACTACACTACCATCATTGTATGCTACAGCATTGGGTGTCTCTGACACTCTTATTTTTTATGACTCTTGAGTCTGCTTCACTTGTACGTATGTGTGTTTCACTTCCGTTCCAATGTACTCCGCAGCTTCAACTTCGGTGCCTCTGTCTCACAAGCACCTCTGGCCTCAGAAATTGACCTTGCATGTTCTTTCTTGAAAAAAGTAACACTATGGGCCAACACAGTATGATTTGTTGGACCACATCAAAGAATATCCGTCATCCGATCCTACGAGGCATCCCAAAAAGAGCCAACAATGCAGTGCATAAATGCAGGGACGTAGGTGGAGGGAAGAAGACCTGTTGATGCCTAGTGTAGTGCATACCTGTCGGCCGGTAAAAAAAAAACGGACAGTGGATAGATAGTATCACCCGTTCGATTCGGGTGCAGGTCATGAATCGGCTTGCCACCATATTTTTGCCTATTTTATTTTATGTTATTCATTGCACGCCTCTTTGTAGTGTCAGCAGTGTTTGACGTCCGGAAGCCAACCGTCTGCATTATTCAACGGACCGCCTGAGTTCCAGTGAACAAGGCTGAAGGAATATTTATAGTATTGAAGTCGAAGTCTTGAAGAGCAAGTATTCAATGGAGAGTTGAACAAACTGGGATGGGGTTCCCTATGATAAATATTGGGCTGCAGCACGGACCTCCGCCCGGATTGTAGGAACATCACCAATTCATCGAAACATGACTCACCAAATGCATCCTCCTCGTGCCACCACCTGCTCCCGCCCAGATCCTGATAATACTCCCTGACCCGAGATAACGACGTCATTGGGGCAGTGCATGTAGAGGTCAACAAATAGGGTGTGTTAGGGCTCATCCGATACAGCTTTGAGGTGCGTGATGAGGGTGGATGCGAGGCGGAGGAGGCTGCAGGGCGGGAACACAGTTAAGATGATGATGTGCCCATGGAATGAGTGGAAGAGGCCCTCGGCTTTTCCACAAACTGTGAAGAAGCTAACATTATTGGAGATTCGAGACAAAAAGCAGGACCGGACACACTGTATCCTATCATATGTCCATTTGGAGCCACGGTAGCACAGCACAACTCGGGCCAGCGAGCGAGGTAGTTGAGGTAATAACTTGGTGAGTACTGCAGCAGATTTCCCATGTTCATAAGCCTGAGAGTGGACTGCACGCGGTGGTTGTGAAGAGGTCAAGGTTTCTGTGGATGTGAGTCAGCATGTGAGAGGATTGAACCATCACAGAACACAAACAAGAATGCTTACACGTTGCTGAAGGTGAACATATCCGAGGTAATGAAAGGGGGGAGGACGCTCATCGTGGTGGGAGACACAAGAAATTGATGGATGATGGAATCACCATATCAACGCCAGCGTCTAAGTAACTCGGGAAACTTTCAACACCCATTTTCTTTGCTTCCGACGGGAATTCTCACTCCAAAACGTCCAGTTCTTCGCCGCGCAATTACTCTTCTAATTTTTTGGTTGGTCAACCGTCAGGTATTGGACAGTCACATATGTTATATCTTTCAATCAGGTCGACAATGAGAATTGATTTTATGGTTGGGAAGATCTTGAAATCGGTCCCAGGACTGTATTTTCGCGGTACAAAATTTTTGGGAGTGTTTGAATTATGATTTTGGACTCCGAAAGGCCCCAAAACAAATCAAGACAGATAGAAAACTGATTGTTAAACCCTAATTTCCGCGATCTATAGTAGTATAATAATTACCTGAGGCCAAGGCACCATTTTGGGAGATTTTTCGAAATTTTCTATCGCATTGTTGGTGTTCTGAAGGACTTCGAGCTGCCTCTGGTGAAAAAAGACAGGTTTTCGTTACCACTGATAGTGGTCTAAATATGAACTGATTAATGGCAGTATATGTGGTAATAGGTACACTACGACAGGCAACAATCACAGGGTACAATATACAAGGATTCAAAGATGCTAACATCTGATCTGCCTCGAACTTCAGCGACATCTTGTATGTCATTTCCTGGATGTTCGACATGCCTTGGGTTTGCAACCCGCACAACAATACCCATGGGCAGGTCATTAGCAGTAACAGCCGCTATTTTACTATTGGTCGCCACATTCCAACAACGATGCCAATGAGTTTCAATTCAACTATCTGTTTTACTACAAGCCCTGGGGGGACGTTGACTCACCAACATCTGTTGTCAGTGTTGCATGGAGTCTGGGAGCCCATGGATGCCACCCTGATACTTTATGCAATACCCCATGGGTGTCCACCTTCAACCAGAATGCTCGCAACTAAACTGAGGATGAGTTTATATTATCATTATTCAATCACATCTCCGTCGAAATCCAGACAACTTGTGGGTGATTAGAGTAGCGCGTAAGAGATGTAGATGAGTCTGTGGCCTGTCCCCTGATACCCTTCTGAAAAAAAAATAAGTACGAGTTTTGCCGGGCTATGCCACGGCCCAGACCCCAAGTTTCTAAAAGTTTGCATGAGCTCTTGGCGAGCTGCGTGAATCATCAGTTACGATTTTATAGTACAAGGAGAATGGTGGCTGTGTTGAAGCCTTTTTCAGAGATTTCATCAGATTTCTTGTGACTACTTAGTGGCTGTGTGTTCGGCTAATTCCGAGCGTACTTCTGAGGTCCACAGTTCGAACCTGGGGAGTGAATTCCTTTTTTATTGGGTCTTTCTTCTCAGACAAGTGGCCAGTATGCCTCAAAATATGTAGCCCTCTTCCACATTAGTGTAATACTACCTACCTACCTGAACTCTTTTGGATTTTAACCAAATTCCTAACTTTAGGGACACATAGCTGCCTCAGAACAAAATTAAAAATTGACCTCCATTTCTTTCTCCTGGTGTTTTCTCTGGATGATCCATCCAGTAACTCTGCACAGTAGATGTTTGTCTCTCTCCACCAGTCTGCATTAGACTTGAGAGCTACCTTGCTTACTGGTTTATATCCAGTTTTTGTCTTCTGTGTTTGTGATTTGCAGATCTCCATTGTCCCTCCACACGAGCCTGGTGTGTCTGTGAATTCAATAAACTCTTTCCTGCAAGATTAATTATGTACAATGATGCTTATTTGGATTGGATTGCTAGTGGGAATTTAAATCCAGATACATAGTTCCAGTGGTTTGTTCAAGGACCTATTCCTCCTATTGGATGTTGCTGAAATAATGTTTAACATCCGGATTATTGTGAAGGGCTGATGTCAAAGACACATTGTGCTTATTGGTATCTTAGTGAAGTCCTCCATGGAGTATGCATCCGTAGCATATGTGGTTTTAATGTTGTCCAGACTCCAGATCAGAGGCAGCAACTGGAGCTGGCTTTGCTGAGATATTGCCTGTGATGTGATTGTGAGGGCTGTGACTGTATGCCAAAAGAAAAAGTACGAGGTTTGCTGGGTGACACCACGGTCCACACCCCAAGTACCAACCTGTGGTACAGACACGACAGTCTGTCCCAGGACGAGGATGGTGGGAATAATGGTGGAGATCAAATTTGTGGAGGATTGCATAAGCGAGGTAAATTCTGTTCACCTATTGCTCTAACTTATATACACAGGACTCTGCCAACAGCAAGATCCTTGGGGCAAGGCCTGCTCCCGTAGTTGGTTGTCTGTTGCATCAATTGATGTTGTATCTAACTCTACAAAAATTGTGTCGTGTCTGACTCTGACCGGGGATCAGGGACGTGGAACATGTCGGGCCACGACAACAAAGGTGAAGTGTCAAGGTGGTGCGCTGTTGTCCGCAATTAAATGGCCCTGAGCTCGAGCGCAGTTGACTGTCACGATGTATATCGCACTGCGGTGATCCACCCAACGAGATCTTTTGTGCGGTGCAGCCTGGGCCAGTTCTCATCACGTGGATGTGCTCCAAATGTGCTCCAGTTTCACCCTCCCTTTGGAAATAGCGACTCCAATGGTTGATGAGTGTGCCCATGTTTCTATCAATCTCTCAATCCATCCGGTGGTGTAGTCTCGTGCACTGCCTCTCATGACATCCCTATCTGTGGTGTTGCATTTCCCACCACACAGGTTGCCCTGCTGTAAAATTAAATAGCAAAACAGGATTCAGCCTTGAAAAGAGTCCTGATCTGGCCAGGATGGAAAGTCCTGATCTAGCCGCTGCCCGCCCCCAAAAGTCATGACTGAACCCAATGATAAGCATGCAAATTGCCAACTCATGAAATTTATCAATTTTAGTGTTCTTGTTATCCTTACCAAAGGTTAACAAGTGTTTATTAGATATCTTGCCCATTAAGAGCCATAGTGAGGTCCGGGCTGTTGGCTAAAGGCATGTCAAAGCAAGGAACATTGTAAAGATCTATGAAGTCACCAAGACCACGAGGGTCAATGGCTTATTAGACTGTGGTGGACTTTCTTGAAAGTACAAGTCCAACTATTCGATCAAATTGGGAGGCATATTGTGTGCCATAATCAAGGACATAATGCACATTATCCATTCAGACCATAAACATGTCAAAGGACGTGTCAGGGGGACGTTGGGGATTGTGTTTGCAGGGAAAAGGCCGACTGAGGCATTCAAGCCGAACATCCGGAGATAGTCGACAGAGATTAGATACCGGAATTCTCCGTAACACTTTGACCGCGGGATGTGTTGGGTGACAAGGGTACCATCAGGCAGAGATACAGGACAACCAGATTAATAATTGCTATGGAGCAAAGCTGGTCGGCAATCTCTACCACAATTTATCTGAATATACCATGCTTGCCACATCTAAAGATATCAAGTCCATCAAGATATGATGGCAACACCCCAAAACAGAAAGATAGATGTCTGGCTCTCGGGATAGAGCTCGTATTTAACCGTGTAACCGTGTCTCATGATACCTGGATCTTTTAATAACCAGGTCCATTTATCCGCATATACCAGAATGAGTTGATTGTAGTATTTCTTTCTTTTATCATGTGATGTATAATTCTTGTATAAATACAGGCAGGTTTCGAGTGGAAAACCAGTGAGTTCACCCCTTCCTTGCTAGACATACACAGCATTGCTGGTATTGTCATTGGAGGAAGTCTTGTATTCATTCGGGGTACCATTAGGAACCTGTCTGTTCTTTCTGTTATTCTCGGTCAATATATTGTTGGTTGTTGGATCATATCTGTTTAAAGTGCCAGGATCTTAAGGAAACCAGAATCATATCGGGTCGTATCTGGTTGTATCGGGTTTCATATCGGGTTTGATAGAGATAACAGGCAAGCAGATTGATAAAACACGGAACACTATAAAGAATATCGAGAACACTGGACGGATAACAAAGTCTTAGGACCTTCTCCACCACCCCTGTCGTATAAAAACCTCTTGGCTATCTTTAGACCTCATCAGAGTCACTAGATCGGCTATGTGGATCGTTACCATTACTTTCACGAAAGTAGCTATTACATAGTTTTAGCCCAAACAGTAACCTAATACTTGGTTTGACCCCCGTACTCACACCGTTTATTGTTTGGATTAATGTTTAGTGTGGTTTAGTGTATTTTGGTGCTCTAAGCATTGACATACATTTGGCTTCATTTCACCCTTGTTCAGATCTGAGATAGTCAGTGTTTGACCGACTTTCAACCACAAAGTGAGCTGAAAATGAACAGTGAATCTGGCCCACTTCAAGCACTCATCAAGCCCATTTTTAGAGTTAGATGCCCGGAGTACCAAAGGATACCCGTCCACCGGTGTCCTACAACGGCTGCCGTCGTGATCCGCTGATCAAGTAGATTAGATATTGTATATCGGCGACAACCGCCACACGTGCAGCCCCTGTCCAGTGGATTTTGTCGCCTATCCGTGGTGCGTCCATCGGGGTTCACCGTACATGACTCTCAAATTCAAATTCCCTCCCTATCATCATCAAGGCACATGGACACGCATGACCGGCATTCAATGGACATCACTGGATGGCCACCAGTTTTTCATTGTACTTTAGTGGATATCCACCGGTGTACAGTGTAAATCTGTTGGATATTCAATCAACATCACTGGACGGCCACCAGTTTTTCATTGTACTTCAGTGGATATCCACCAGTGTACGGTGTAGATTTGGTGAATATTCAATGGACATCACTGGATGGCCACCAGTTTTTCATTGTACTTTAGTGGATATCCACCGGTGTACGGTGTAGATTTAGTGAATATTCAATGGATATCACTGAACAGCAATTGTACCTTGGTGAATATCCAATGGATTTGTGATGCATTTGGAAAATTTCAGTGGAGGATATGGATGGTTTGTAGTTTAAAAATGGACCACATGTATTGAATCACAGTATATGTTTGGACAAACATTGGTTGAAGGCCACTGGACGCCATTGGATTTGGGTGTAATTAATAATAATACCTAAGTTGGTTGGATAGTTATACTCGTGGAGAGTCCACCAAACGTCACTGAATATCTTCGATAATCCACTGAACAGGGTGGACGTGGGTGGACAGAAAGAGAATGTTCAGTGGACATCAGGGGTAGCCAACGGAAACGGCCGAGATGTCCGATGATAGCCGGTGGAGCAGACCGGCTTTGCCGGTCCACGCATAATACACCATTTTGAAGGCCCACTTCCAATCACCAATGGATGTCACGCTCAAGGCTCAAGAACACCCAATGGACGCACAATGCGGATTGGAGGTGCTCGGTAAGAGTGAGGCTCAAAGAATGATGGAATAAAAGACTAAGGAATACAAGTGACTAGCTACACTACTTATACTGCTCAACTGTGGCTATGTAACTAGTGCTAATAATATATACAATAGAGTGTCCATGTGCTACAAGCACCATAACCATGTGTTCTGAGTAATAAACATGCCAGAACCGTGTGTTCTGAGTAAGAAACCTCCCGAGGCCATGTGTTCTGAGTAATGCCCATGCATACTCCACATGTCCGCAGCATCAGCTGTCTGATCACCAATCCGTCGTGCTTCATCGGCATGTTCCTGTGGGAACCCGATCCCTGGCTGTCCGATCACTGATGACTCAAGCATAGCCTTGGTGTTTAAATAGAAGAGCACTTGATTAGGCGCTTAGATAAGGCATTGTCGCGATTAGATAGCGTCTAAATTGTGACAATGGAGCCTGCTTTTTCTTCTTCTTTCCACCACCAACTTAGCCTGCTTTTTTTTTACTTCCTACTCCTGTCTGACCCCGGTTTTTTCAAATTTGTACTATCAAGCTAACCTGGCTTTTCAACTTCCATTTATTTTCATCCTCGTAATACACCTCTATTTCTCACTACTGTGACACCAATAAATTAGTTCCACATGAATTCCCATACAATGGCACAAAATATTCCACCAACAGAATATTTAATCCAGCACTGTTGACTTTCTGTTTTCCCCATTCCTTATTCTAAATTTCCAATGCTCAAATCAACGGAGCAAAGGGATTCTGACGCAGAAGTGACACTGACACATGCTGTGTCAGTTCCAGCGTCAGTCAATGTCAGTTGCATTTTTGGCATAGGTTGAACCAGTGTTTAGCGTCCGAGTCAGCCCCCAATATTTTGTAGGGACAAGGTAATGAGGTCAATGCATTCGCAAGAGATATTGACAGTGGTCAGTGTTGAAGACTTGAATTATTTCAACGTGCAGTGTCAGTCAGCGTCAGTGTCAATCAAACAATTGTCAATGTGCGGTGTCACTTGGCGTCAATGTCAGCATCAAATTTTCACTTTGCAGCGTCAATCCTGCCGCTCGCAGCGTCAACCCAGCGCCCACTGTAAGACTCAAACTAGTTTTTTTTGCCATCAACATAACCCGGACCCCAGGGGAAAATCACCCAGATCTGTTGAGTACATCCTGTTGAACAGGTGGAAATCATACATTATGAACGGGTTGTATTCGGGTGACTTTCACCACTTACCTTTTGTTTTTCACCCAGTCCTTGAGGCACTTTCCGCAACGTTATTCTAACCCGTTTGTCGGGTGCTTTCGATAACCCGCAGACCTGGGTAAATTCAGATTATTTTTGCGCAGTTGAACGGTCATTTTCCCCGGTTGCATCACCCAACAATACAATACAAGAGATAGGCAGGCCGGGGACCCGCCAAATCAGACAATACAACTACGGGATACATATGACCAACACAAGACTGTACATTTCATCAGAACTGGGGCAGGACCGAAGCGGAAGAAACATACACACTTGAATGAAGACCTTGATGCAACACGGCATCAACATGTCCAGTAGACATCGGTACCAACGAGAATCGAAAACGAGAACGCGGCAACTCACGGCATGATCACTCGGCCATGTAGGCCATCAGTATGTCACTGTCACGTCTCTCGCTTATTTGTGGGAACATCCGGAACGCATCTGAGGCCGCCTCTCTCACTTATTTTCCAAACTGTAAACTTGAGCTATCTTTATAGCATAGCAAGCCGTAAGAATCGTACGTTCAAGAACCGTATGTTGATTTATTATTATTTCGCTTTCTGGAACACATCCGAAACTTGTCTGGTCTATTTGTCATATTTCGGAACCCTTCCCGCCTGATGCTGTATCACTGATCCTCAAAGTTTCCTACGGTTGTATTGAATTTTGCAGAGAGATTTTCGCAATTGTTACCACGCTTACAGCTTTGAATAAATTTCTCTTGTGTCCCAAGTTAAGGCCATACTTCCTCTGGTGACATCAGAGTTATCCGAGTGGCGTGCCAAAATGGCTTGCACCCCTTAGCGGAGTTTGAATTCGGTGGGGCGGGCGGGCGTGGCGTGGGCGTGGGCGTGGCTTGCCTTGTGCTTGCTTACACTACCCATTGCCACTGTAGTGAACTCGTCTCTAACTGCCTCCCACCCTTTCCTGGTCAGTGCTGACCTCTCCAGCAATGTCCACACTATTCCCACGGCCCTCGTCATCATTAGTGATGGCCTTGAACACTGTTTATTCGAATCTCCCATTCCTTATTAAATAACTCACATTATTGAGCTCCCAGAGATCATACAGTATACTACCCTCATTGTGCCTCATGTACTGAAGTGCTCCACATCGTCTGTGTCGACTCCGTCGCGATTTGACCCGGGACTCGTTCTGCAAGCTATACGGAGTCAGCCCTAAGACCTGACTTGAACCGATGCCCACGCCCACGCCACACACATGCCATCCCCAATCCATAGAGCTCTCACCCGCCTCCTTTAGTTACATCGAACATAGGTGGGTCTGCGTTGAAAGACTGCTAATGATCCATCTGCCAGTGTTGACTCCATGCACAACTGTCTTCAGAGCCCCAAGCTTTATGTCGCTGCTCAACGATTCAGGAGGTGCTCGCTGAGTGGAATTTTCTTGTGCAAGCAATTTGGGCAAGCAAACTCTGGCTGGGAAGAAGGCTTCCCTGTCTGTATTCTGCCTTGTAAGACAACTTAGAAGATGCGGCGGTGATCTCTGAAAAATGATCATTTATGCCAATTTTGTGGAAAGAACCGTTCCGGACTTTGCGGAATTGACACAAGCCATTCCGCTGGCATCTGCTCTGTGGCAGTGCCGGAGTTCAACCACATCGATTATATGTGTCACTGGTGCCCACATTAGTTCCAAAGTCCTTTATGATCACCCAGGTCATCCCTGTCACGCATAATGCTCCACTATCTACCCTCGAACTTGTTTTATTTCTGAACAGGCCAAGCCCCGCCCGTTTGATGGCATCAGGCAAAATAGCTTGTGATGGCATTTGAGACGTTCAAATTCTCTCAATGCCGTCCCAGTTCACCAAGAGCTCCCTGAAATATGCTCTGAGCTGATAAATTACATGTTAACAAGGTGTAACTGACCTTATTATGGCCGGAATCCCTCGACCTTTCGTCGCAAGCCATCCCACGCCCATTTTGATGGCATCAGGCAGAATGGCTTGTGCAAGCCACTCGCTTGCCAAAGGGAAATAGTGAAATCCTGGCGCATTCTGGGCACAAAAATACCCTAGACCACTCAAATGGGTTCATCCGGCAGGCTCAGGTCACAATATCGAGAATTTGTGCACATTCTGCTGCTTACAGTGAGGGACCTAGTTCAACCGATGTCAATTCACAAAGACTGCAACTTAGAGAAGACATACAGAGACCCCGTTCCATCCCTGGATTATACAAAGCCGTTCTGCGAAGCACTCTGGACAAATTTCGGGTTCCCGGTGATGACATTATCAGCCACAACTTTGTCAATTTAACATGATTCAAAAGTCAATGCAACATATGGCTTGGTTTATTTCTCTGTTCATGCACCCTGCGTGCCTCAAAAACGTCGACAGAGGTGATTATACATGCATGATCGAAGCCGGGGGCAGTAGCAGGATCTGTAGGCTGGCAATACTTATTCTAGTCATATATATGACTTATATCACGTAATACCCATCTGGAAAACGGTGAATATCTCGACAAATATCTCATTTACTAGGGATTCCCGTTGGTTAGAGCTGGTAGCGTACCAGGGCAGTCAATTTCCATCAACAAGCCCGCAATTTTCCGTCGAAGTCATCTCATCGCTCGGTGTTGTTGTAACGCTAACGCCACATTGTCAGATCAATAGATGAGATTCCGCGAAAAAGCCACACGCCCGTGAAGGTCATGGTCATGGGATGTCGCTGAGCTGAACAGATCAACCAGATATGCCGTGGAACGCGCGCAATGCACGCAAGCCACTTTTGGCGCATTGGCTTGCCAAGCCAACATTTCGGCTTGCAAGCCGAAATGCCGGGCGTGGGCTTGTGATTACAGCCAAATCCACGCCCACGCCCGAAACAAGCCAATCTGCGCAGGCGCAAGCCACTTTGGCAAGCCAAAAAGTTAATTCTCCTGGTGACATAAGTGTTTTGACCGCCTCCTTATCGCTTCCTGTACTTCGTTTCAGTCCAGTTTCAGTGGAATTCAAGCGGGTCAACTCCACGGAGTCAGAGACAACCCTGCCCCCCCTAAGAAAAGTACAAAATAGCTCAGAACCATTGTCTTTTCCCTACTTTCCCCACCTTTATACACTCACTACAAAATCTGCTGTCACTTCGATAATGGCTGGTATGCTTGCATTTTGTGTGATGGTTTTAACATATTAACATCTTATCCTAAGCTATAAGAAGCCTAGGCTTCAACCATCTTCTTCTGGACAATCTCAGGCGCACAGGGAGATTATCTTTCCACTTTTTCTCACCCTCAAGCGAGATCGGCCAAATTCCGTTTTGGAGTCCCGATTAGGCAAGTAGGAACATGCAACGCTGTTGTCCCGATTGAGAAAGTAAGAGTGGATTCAAGCACAATTTTTCTTACAGACCTCGGACATCTCCCTCACTTTTTCATCCAGGTCTATGACTTGGGAGATATTATCACTACTTGGAACTCCACTTTCAAAATAAAATAGTGGGCTCGAATTGACAACCGATACGTTCACTGCTTTTCTATAGTTTAATTGTTACGAGGGTGTTTTCTGAGTCGATTTTTGAACTTGGCCAGACTCCCTCAATGATTAATGAACGCAACAAGTATTGCCGAGTTCAGTATGACAATGTTGTTGTGGTGCAGTTGATTTACTGTCAAGGTTTATATTTGATCCTCACGTTTTTTTAAAAATCTGTTTCCAATCTCCATGTTGGTCCATCTTTAGGTTTCTCGGTCCATGGAAAATCACTGCGGGGTTTGGGTTCAGGATATCAATTTTCTTTGCTGGGGAGTTTTGTTTTGTTTGCTTTGTTTTGATTTGAGACATTATTGAAAATTTGACACAGGACAATTATTTTGATAGCTACATCTCTACGCAATGAGAGCCCTTGATGCCTGTGATTTGCTGGTCATCGTTTCTCAGGATGTTCAAACCTTGCCTCCAGCAACTGATTCTACCATCCACTCTAATGCCAGGGTAAGACAAATCCGGGTGTCGTTTCGCTCCCTGCGCTCATCATGAACCCAGACCTGTGTGAACCTCAGCTCAATCGCCTCCAGAAATTGAAACATGCAGCTCTGGAAGACCTTCTCAACCTTCCTCTCCCTTGCCTCAACATCCGTGATGTTGGGCCCGCAAATGAGAAGGACTTTCCCAGGACTGCGTTGGCAGGAATCTTGGCGGCGTGGTTTAAGACCATGACATTGCCGTGCATGTTCTCGTTCGCCCATTCTGTGATGGACCTTCCGACAAGATTCGTGACCATACAGAAAGTTCGACGGTGAAAGTGCACTGTAGCTTGTGATGTATGAGGCCTGACAGAGGTCCAAAGGGTGTGAAGGGGATGTGGCTGTACTGGGGGTGTCGTTTCTGCTTGCTGTCGAACAACATGATCAGTTTTGGCACAACCTGCCACTTATAAATCAGTGAGGGGGAAAAAAATGGTTCCACAAAGAGGCCACTGGTAGTGTCAGCAAATGAACCAAGTGACCCAAGAAATGGTTATGTTTTGCTGGCATCATCATCAATTTCAGGAATCAACCACAGCAAATGCCTCACAGTTTTGGTGGTGGAGGGAGGTTGGGCACAAGGGTTCTTGGGAGCGCCAGTTGAAAAAAATTCAACATCAACGTGAGTTAGCCTTATTTTGTTTACTAGCTTTTTGTGGATAGCAATAAGCTTTTTGACTTCAAGCTTGGGTGGGCAGCTTTTAATCTATTCTTCGATTCTATGCTGCTCAGTGTCTTCAACATCAACTTGAGTTAGCCTTATTTTGTTTACTAGCTTTTTGTGGATAGCCATGAGCTTTTTGACTTCAAGCTTGGCCGGGCAGCTTTTAATCTATTCCTCAATTCTATGCTGCTCAGCGTCGGACAAGTTCTCTGCAGCAGCCTGCTGAATTAGCGGGATCAGGTGCAGTCTGTCTCGTTTGTCTCTAGTCCCCTTAGGTTCTGCCTATTTCATTTGTGAGAGGAGAGCATCTTTCCAGTAAGCCAAGAGAGCTGAGCCCCAGTGAGAGGATACAGTGTTGAGCAAGTAAGACCCAACCGCAGATGGGCCGAAGACGATCTGGATGCGGGGATGGGAGGGATGGTGGTGGTCGGAGAGAAGAAAGCAACAAACATTCATCAGCATCATTCAACACCAATTGGTTCATCAAGACACGCATGTGGATCATTTGATGCACAAGGAGTCTGTGATCTAACTGTCTCCTGCCTTGTCTGTCTGGCTATAGTTGAGTGTGGTCAGCTGTTCAAGACAAAGGAAAGATATGTATGGCAAGATCAAATTTGTCTGTAAGTGCTGTGAATTGAGTGGGAAGTTGGTGAGCCTTCACCCAGTTATATGACATGGGATTAGGCCTCTTTGAGGCGGGTGCTGAACAATCCCCCATGCTATTGAATCAAATTTCAAATCTCCGTCCCGATGCCATGCACCCTGATCCTTCCTGCGCATACTCTGGCAGAACATGGTTCAACATCATTTCAACTGTCCTTGTTATCGTTGCCTCCGCCCCTGGCTGTGCCCTTTATAATCAAGGCAAATTTTCTTGAGCATATGCCCCAAGATTGGATCTTAGTGTTCTATGCTCCTCCCACAATCATGCCGAGACCGTGTGGCCCTAGTATGCTAGTACAATGGCTGGTAATAGGGCCACTCTGCAGCAGTATTTCTCAGTTCCTCCCTATGAGGTATTTTAATTCCATTTCTCACCCAGGTGATCTGTTATGTACTGAGCCAAAAGAGGAAAGAGAGACCTCCGGGATCTCCGGACGTGGACGCAAGTCCGGAGTGTCCGGAAAAAAGACCGGAGGTTCTCCTTCGGCTGTTCTCGCAACACCACAGCTCCGAAGGGTGAGCGAACTGTCTGACCATCGAGCTGAGACAAGACGGAGGATGAGTGAGAATAGAAGATTCCGGAGGCAACCACGTGACCCCAATGGACCCGGACAGGTACCGGAAGGGGTGCAGAGTGATCCGGAGGATGCTGGAAGCAACCAGAGGGAAACTGGTGGAAGCAGACAAACTCTGTTGGAGCCCAACGCAAATGTAACAGACTTTGCAGAAGCGATACACATCCCAGATGGGACCCGAGCGACCGGAAGCGATCTGGAAGGAGGGCGTGGGAACTGGGATTGATCTGTGACAGTGCGAGAGACTCGGAGGATGCCCAGAAGGGAACCAAAGAGGCTCCGAATGAAGCAGAAAGGATTCGGCCGGAAATCTGGATAACCGGAGGGAAGAATAACAAAAACAAATAAGATCTGGAGGTGTCAGAAAGACTCCGGAATGAGGATGAGATTGAAGGAAGACTCAGTCCATGAAGGAAGCCATGGAATAACATTAATTTTCCAGATAGAGTACAGAATGTAATCTACTGGGATTATATAGATAAGTCCTTTATTGTAATACCAGAAATGGATAAGTCAGGAGACTCGGGAACGTAACCATAAGTAATGTCCCAAAAAGGAAATGCATGGGAAAGATTTATAAGAGACAATGAAGAAGAAGACAGATAAAAGGAAAGACGTAGTAATATGATATGATGCAAACCCGCTTGGCAGCAGACACACATGGACAATTGTGGGAGAGGACCGTTCGGAGGGCCGGAGGGTCCGATCGGTTCGGAGTGGAACCGGAGGTGCAGCCATGTAAACGAGCTGAGAGGATGGAAGCGTTCAAATAGATGGCCAACTGATCCACTGCAGAAAAAGGCCGGAGGGCCAGAGGGTCCGGAGGCGTGGGAACAAATCCTCGCAAGGCCTGCAAGCACGTGAATGTGACCGGAAGTGTGGGAACATCTGCGGAGAGTCCTCGGAAGAAGACAAGCCGGTTTGGCAGAACGGAACAGCATGATGGTGGAGCTGGTAAAGTTCCGCAGAAGGGAGGACCGGAGCGAAGTGGCTGTGTCAGAGATGCTGGAAATGGAAGGGAATGGAATGTGGATATGCCTGAGAATGCGGAAGATGGAAAGGACTGTAAGGACAATGCAGAAATAACTGATTGGTCAGGGAAGGCTGAATAAAGGATGAGCTTTGTAATCAATCTAAATGGGGATTGACCAGAGAGCTCCGAAGGGAGTTCGGAAGTGATGGGAAGCTCCGGAAAATCCGGAGCTGCGCCGGAACTTCCGAAGAAAGTGTTGGAACGTGCATGGATATAACATGATCCTAGCTACCACTAAGTTTGGGATACCAGAAAGTTGTGGGGATGTGATGGTTGTACAATGCTTGCGGCACTAGTCGTTGCCAATGTCACCGCCACCCTGCGTCAGTCTGCATCAAATTTTTTTTAAGCTTATCTTGTATGTTCAGAAGTCGTTACAAAATTTGCAATTAAAAAATGGGATACACCCCAGGTATGACCCAATAGGTAAGAAATGCTCCCATTTTAAGTTTCTCTCCGGCTATTGAAAAAATAGTTGTGAACGGGAAAACACTCAAGCACTCGTACCGGTGGCATAGTTGTGAACACTGGTTGAACATTTCACATTTTTGAGTGAAAAAATTGATAAAAAATGTCGTTCAATTTATAGCCATTTTTCACCGAAAAAAGAAGTGAAAAATTTAAAACATTTTCACCACTTTTTTGACTTGAAATCAAAGTGAAAAATGTGAAACAAATTTTGTGATATTGTTAAGATGTTTCTTTTGCATTTTTTGACTGAACTCAAGGTGAAAATGATGGTGAAAAAATCAAAAGTTTTTTCACTAATTTTTTCAGCAGGAATCAAAGTGAAAAATGTGAAACAAAGTTGGTCATATTGTTAAGATGTTTGTTTCACATTTTTGACTGAAACTCAAGGTGAAAAATGCGAAATATCACTTGTTGAACATTTCAATTTTTTGAGTGAAAAAATTGATAAAAATGTTATTCAATTTACTGGCATTTTTTCACCGAAAAAAGAAGTGAAAAATTCAAAACATTTTTCACCACTTTTTGAGTTGAAATCAAAGTGAAAAATGTGAAATAAAGTTTGTGATGTTGCAAAGATGTTTCTTTTGCATTTTTTGACTGAACTCAAGGTGAAAATGAAGGTGAAAAAATCAAAAGTTTTTTCACTAATTTTTTCACCAGAAATCAAAGTGAAAAATGTGAAACAAAGTTGGTCATATTGTTAAGATGTTTGTTTCACATTTTTGACTGAAACTCTAGGTGAAAAATGCGAAACATCACTGGTTGAACATTTCAAATTTTTGAGTCAAAAAATTGATAAAAATGTCATTCAATTTATTGGCATTTTTTCACTGCAAAAAGAAGTGAAAATTTTAAAACATTTTTCACCACTTTTGTGAGTTGAAATCAAAGTGAAAAATGTGAAACAAACCTCATGTTTTTCTTCAAACTAGTAATACCATTAATTCATACACATTTCAAGGTAAAAACAAAGGTGGAAAAATGAACAGTTTTTTGACCAGTTGTTTCACTAGAAATAGAAGCAAAAAATGCAAAACAAACAGTGGGGGCAAAAGCTAACTCACCCAGAATTCACATGTGTTTCACTCATGTGTTCTGAAGGTGGTTGGCAGCTAAACAAAGCCGATATCACAGTCCATCAATTGTTCTTTGCCAGACAAAATACACACAAAGAATAGACAAAGGACAGACAAAGGAGCTTGGAAATCCTGTGGCCCTTTGTCCTTTGTCCTGTGTCCTTTGTCCTTTGTCCTTTGTCCTTTGTCCTTTGTCTTTTGTCCTTTGTCCTTTGTCTTTTGTCCGTCCTTTGTCTATTGTCTGCCTTTCACTGGTGAAGCAATTCAAGTTTTTTTGACGGAAAAATTGGTAAAAAATTCAAAATCTGTGTAGTACATCGTATGTTGGGTCCCAGTGGCATTTTAGGTGCATCTCAGGTCCCTGCATCTATTTCTGGTGTGCTTGGGCCCATGCCACCCACCGTTCCCTCACGGATTTAAAATACGACCTAAAAATCAAGCAAAATGACTGTTTTAATCAGTACTTGGCCCGCGGTGAGTCCAATCCCAGACGGATTTTGTGGCCCAGCGGCATTTTAAATGCATTTCAGGTCCCTGCATCCATTTCTGGTGTGCTTGGGCGTATGTCGTCTGCCGTTCCCTCACGTATTTAAAATCCGACCTAAAAATCAAGCAAAATGGCTGTTTTAATCAGTACTTGGCCCGCGGTGAGTCCAATCCCAGACGGATTTTGCGGCCCAGCGCCATTTTAGGTGAATTTCAGGTCCCTGCATCCATTTCTGGTGTGCTTGGGCCCATGTCGTCTGCCGTTCCCTCACGGATTTAAAATCCAACCTAAAAATCAAGCAAAATGTCACGCTCAAGGCTCAAGAACACCCAATGGACGCACAATGCGGATTGGAGGTGCTCGGTAAGAGTGAGGCTCGAAGAATGATGGAATAAAAGACTAAAGAATACAAGCGACTAGCTACACTACTTATACTGTTCAACTGTGGCTATGTCACTAGTGCTAATAATATATACAATAGAGCGTCCATGTGCTACAAGCACCATAACCATGTGTTCTGAGTAAGAAACATGCTAGATCCATGTGTTCTGAGTAAGAAACATCCTGAAGCCATGTGTTCTGAGTAATGCCCATGCACACTCCACATGTCCGCAGCATGACACCTGTCAGCTGTCCAATCACCAATCCGTCGTGCTTCATCGGCATGTTCCTGTGGGAACCCGATCCCTGGCTGTCCGATCACTAATGGCTCAAGCATAGCCTTGGTGTTTAAATAAATGAGCGCTTGATTAGGCGCTTAGATAAGGTGTTGTCGCGATTAGATAGTGTCTAAATCGTGACACAAAATGACTGTTTTAATCAGTACTTGGCCCGCAGTGTGTCCAATCCCAGACGGATTTTGGGGCCCAGCGGCATTTTAGGTGCATTTCAGGTCTCTGAATCCATTTCTGGTGTGCTTGGGCCCATGTCGTCTGCCGTTCCCTCACGGATTTAAAATCCGACCTAAAAATCAAGCAAAATGGCTGTTTTAATCAGTAGTTGGCCGTCTAAATCGTGACACAAAATGACTGTTTTAATCAGTACTTGGCCCGCGGTGAGTCCAATCCCAGACGGATTTTGGGGCCTAGCGGCATTTTAGGTGCATTTCAGGTCCCTGCATCCATTTCTGGTGTGCTTGGGCCCATGCCACCCACCGTTCCCTCACGGATTTAAAATCCGACCTAAAAATCAAGCAAAATGGCTGTTTTAATCAGTACTTGGCCCGCGGTGAGTCCAATCCCAGACGGATTTTGCGGCCCAGCGCCATTTTAGGTGCATTTCATGTCCCTGCATCCATTTCTGGTGTGCTTGGGCCCATGTCGTCTGCCGTTCCCTCACAGATTTAAAATCCGAAAAATCACCCTTTATTGCTGTTTTAATGAGTACTTGGCCCGCGGTGAGTCCAATCCCAGACGGATTTTGTGGCCCAGCGGCATTTTAAATGCATTTCAGGTCCCTGCATCCATTTCTGGTGTGCTTGGGTGTATGTCGTCTGCCGTTCCCTCACGGATTTAAAATCCGACCTAAAAATCAAGCAAAATGGCTGTTTTAATCAGTACTTGGCCTGCGGTGAGTCCAATCCCAGACGGATTTTGCGGCCCAGCGGCATTTTAGGTGCATTTCATGTCCCTGCATCCATTTCTGGTGTGCTTGGGCCCATGCCACCCACCGTTCCCTCACGGATATAAAATCCGAAAAATCACCCTTTATTGCTGTTTTAATGAGTACTTGGCCTGCGGTGAGTCCAATCCCAGACGGATTTTGCGGCCCAGCGGCCTTTTAGGTGCATTTCAGGTCCCTGCCTCCATTTCTGGTGTGCTTGGGCCCATGTCGTCTGCTGTTCCCTCACGGATTTAAAATCCGGCCTAAAAATCAAGCAAAATGGCCGTTTTAATCAGTACTGGACCTGAAATGCACCTGAAATGCCGCTGGGCCCCAAAATCCGTCTGGGATTGGACTCACCGCGGGCCAAGTACTCATTAAAACAACAATAAAGGGTGATTTTTCGGATTTTAAATCCGTGAGGGAACGGCAGACGACATGGGCCCAAGCACACCAGCAATGGATGCAGGGACCTGAAATGCACCTAAAATGCCACTGGGCCGCAAAATCCGTCTGGGATTGGACTCACCGCGGGCCAAGTACTGATTAAAACAGCCATTTTGCTTGATTTTTAGGTCGGATTTTAAATCCGTGAGGGAACGGCAGACGACATACGCCCAAGCACACCAGAAATGGATGCAGGGACCTGAAATGCATTTAAAATGCCGCTGGGCCACAAAATCCGTCTGGGATTGGACTCACCGCGGGCCAAGTACTCATTAAAACAGCAATAAAGGGTGATTTTTCGGATTTTAAATCTGTGAGGGAACGGCAGACGACATGGGCCCAAGCACACCAGAAATGGATGCAGGGACATGAAATGCACCTAAAATGGCGCTGGGCCGCAAAATCCGTCTGGGATTGGACTCACCGCGGGCCAAGTACTGATTAAAACAGCCATTTTGCTTGATTTTTAGGTCGGATTTTAAATCCGTGAGGGAACGGTGGGTGGCATGGGCCCAAGCACACCAGAAATGGATGCAGGGACCTGAAATGCACCTAAAATGCCGCTAGGCCCCAAAATCTGTCTGGGATTGGACTCACCGCGGGCCAACTACTGATTAAAACAGTCATTTTGTGTCACAATTTAGACGCTATCTAATCGCGACAACACCTTATATAAGCACCTAATCAAGCGCTCATTTATTTAAACACCAAGGCTATGCTTGAGCCATTAGTGATCGGACAGCCAGGGATCGGGTTCCCACAGGAACATGCCGATGAAGCACGACGGATTGGTGATCGGACAGCTGACAGGTGTCATGCTCCCCCCATCCCTCTATCCACTACTTGGTTTCTTACCTCTACTTGGCTTCTCGTATTTGAACTTCCATTCTCCCTATTCCCCACCCGCTGATTTCCTACCTCGTCCACAGCGAGTCTAAACAAGTGCAGCACCAGTTGTTTTCGGTCTACCGAACAGACAGACGCTAGGCCACGGGAAACGTTGAGTCCGTCCCAAGCCACATAGCAGTCGCAGGAGTGCCAGCCGGACCTTCGGGGAAGACTGCCTCGCTATCGCCGGGGGTGTTGTAGAAGACCCGGGGTAGTTCTGTTGCAAGAGACCGTTGCAATTTCACCAACCGCTGAGTGCGGATTCGTACCAACACAGTGACCTTCCGCGCCCCATCCACCTCCTCTTCGTCGGGAACCTCATCCCCGTCGACTTCCTTATACCGCTCTGCTGAACTTTCTACCTTCACCCCGTTCGACCGACTTTACGCCGCTCTCGTCCAACTACCTTACCAACTACCTCGCCCGTCGCTCATATTACCAATGGCCGACGAAGACCAGACCTAGGGCACCACCTCTTACATGCCCGCCATGGACCTCGACCCCGCCCCGAGAGAGACTAGGTCCTCTCGGATCACCCTCGCCCGCCTTCCCCCCACTTTCGATGGCTCTGATAAGAGCAAGTGGGAAACCTTCCTCAACGCCCTCCTTAATTACCTATGGGCGTACGACTCGGAGTTTGACTCCGAAAAGAAGAAGATCGCATTCACCCTTTCGTTATTGGGGCGAACCGATGGTGCCTCGTGCCCAGCCACAAACTGGGTACGTAATTGGCGAAAGCGCACACTGCGCGAGGGGCTTGATAGCCTCTACCACTTCGATGATTTGATCTCGGAGTTGGAAGGGACGTTCCAGGACAAGAACGTCAAACAGACGGCGCACATGCGCCTTACGACAACCCGGCAGGGAAAGACTCCCCTGGCCGACTTCATCCAGGCGTTCGAGTTGAACGCCGAGTAAGCGGGGTACGCCCCGAATGACAAGGACACCCCCCACAACACCTTCCTAGTGGAAACACTAGAAGGCCTCGTCGAGGAGGCGGTGCGCACCCAGCTGTATGCGGGTGGAATTGAGGTCCCGGAGGATTACGCGGGACTCAAAAAGAGGCTGACGGCAATCAGCAGGGTCATGGAGCGGGGGAAACTCTGAGCGGCTCAGCAGGGCCGGATGTTCTGGGCCCCGGCGCGTGCACAAGCGCCGGCTGCCAAGTCGTCACCAGGGTTCGGGCCAGCGCCCAACCTCGCGAAGAAGATCGGGCCGGGGGAGACCGCCCCGATGGATGTGGACCGCGCGCGGCAGACGCCGTGCGTTTTTAAATGTTACAACTGTGGCAAGGAGGGCCACATGAAGCGGGAGTGCCCGGAGCCTCCCAAGTCTAAATTCAATATCCGGTCGATCAAGACCGAGGACTACTCGCAGGACGACCTGCAGGCTCTCGCAGCCGTCCTTCGGGAGAAGGGTTTTTAAAGGGGCCCCCGCTTGCGGCCAAAGCCGGGCGCCCTGCGGACACGGACAAAGTCGCTCCAACGACGAACATTATGCCTACCAACGTTTTTACTTTACTGCCCGAACTTAATATTAGCAATGTAGTTACCAACCCGGCTGATGATATTTATACCCCAGAAAATACTAGTCTACGAAAGAGCATAAACGATTTCCTAGTAGCCAGTGTAGAAAACAAACAAAAAATACGTATCCTGGAGAATCAGAATCGGAAACGTAATTTAAAGAATCACAGAATGGACGAAGTAAATAAGCGTTGGAGCGCATTCAAAAAGGCCCCTGGAACCCAAACCAGTGTGAAAAATAGTGCGACGAAAAAGGACGGCGATGCCGTGAGGGCTCAATCCCAGGATCGGGAGGAAGCGCCCAAACAGAAGAAAACACGCATGACGCTGAGTCAGAAGAAGACACAGGCAGCGCAGAAGTTGGCACAGCCTGAGGATCGGCTTGCCAAGGAGATGAAGGAAATCCAGAAGCAGAGGCGGCATCACGAGATGCTAGTTCCCGTTACGCTGACTGCGTTGGACACCGGGAAGACGCGCGCTGTCAAGGCTCTTCTCGATAACGGTTGCACTACCACGTGCATCGATCGAGATTATGCCAAGGCAGAAGGCTTCGAGCTCCACGAGCTTGACGTGCACATCGTCGCCCGCAACGCAGACGGAACGGAGAACTCTCGGGGAAAGATCACTCACTACGTTGAGTTGATGCTTTCGGTCGGACCCCACGTTGAGCGCCAACGGTTCTTGGTTACAGGACTAGGCAAGGCTCGCGTGTTCATTGGGTACGACTGGTTGTTCAAGCACAACCCCGAGGTAGATTGGCGATCACAAAAGATCGTGTTCAGCTGCTGCCCGCCCGAGTGCAACATGCACGGCACGGAGTACCGGACTGGATTGTCCGCGGAGGAAGAGAAGTTGGAAGACGGCGAGTCGATCCTATTGGTCGACTTTGCAGAACAGATCGACCTGCGTGCGCAAGGATCACAGGCGCAGCAGATGGCGGAGGAAGCGAATCGTGGGAAGGAGCGCATGACCGAAGGGAAGGTCCCGGAGGAGTACCACGAGTTCGTGAAGGTATTCGCGAAGGAATCGTTCGACGCCATGCCCGAGAAAAGGCCGTGGGATCACGCAATCGAGCTTAAGCCAGGATCAAAGGCTGTAGATTGCAAGATCTATCCGCTCTCGGTCACGGAGCAGGGGAAGTTGAATGAGTTCCTGGAGGAGAACTTGAAGAGTGGGAGGATCCGCCCATCGAAATCGCCGATGGCTTCGGTGTTCTTCTTTGTGAAGAAAAACGATGGCAGCCTGAGACCAGTCCAGGATTATCGGAAGCTCAACGAAATGACGATTAAAAACCGTTATCCACTTCCGTTGATATCGGAGCTCGTAAATAAGCTCCGTGGCGCCAAATACTTCACGAAGTTGGATATCAGATGGGGATACAACAACGTGCGGATCAGGGAGGGAGATGAGTGGAAAGCGGCGTTCAGGACGAACCGAGGGCTGTTCGAGCCGCTCGTGATGTTCTTCGGCCTGATGAATTCCCCGGCAACGTTCCAGACAATGATGAACGACATCCTTCGAGAGCTCATAAATGAGGGAAAGGTCATAGTCTACCTGGACGATATCCTTATCTTCACCGACAACTTGGAGGAGCACAGAGCACTGACGAAGCGGGTACTTAAAATCCTGCAAGACAACAAGCTCTTTCTCAAACCAGAGAAGTGCGACTTTGAGAAGACGGAGATCGAGTATCTAGGAGTCATCATTTCCTACAGCTCGATGAAGATGGACCCGGTGAAGATCAAGGGCATGATGGAGTGGCCGGAACCAAAGAACCTTAAGCAGACACAGGCGTTCTTGGGTTTCACAAACTTCTATCGCCGCTTCATCTGAGGATACGCGGAGATAGCGAAGCCGCTGACGAGGCTGACCGGGAAAGAAGGTTGGAGCTGGGGAGAGGAGCAGAGGAAGGCGTTCCAAAGGCTCAAGGATCGCATTGCCGAAGACGCCGTACTGGCACTTCCCACGGATCACGGGAAGTTCAGAGTTGAGGCTGACGCGTCGGATGGAGCTATAGGAGCGGAGCTCGCACAGGAGCAGGAGGGCGAATGGCGCCCTGTTGCTTTCATGTCTCATGGACTCAATGAGACTGAGCGGAACTACGAGATCTACGACAAAGAGATGCTCGCGATCATGACCGCGCTGGACGAGTGGCGGGAGTTGTTGATGGGCGCAAGCCAAACATTCGAGATCTTTACTGATCATCAAAATCTCGAATATTTCAAGTAGCCCCAGAAGGTTAATCGCAGACAGGCCCGGTGGATTCAGGAACTGGCGGAGTTCGACTTCACGTTGCACCACTGGCCCGGAGCGTTAAACAAGAAGGCAGATCTCTTATCTCGGAGATCGGATCATGACCAAGGGAAAGACGACAACGAGAACGTCGTTCTGTTGAAGCCAGAGTATTTCCGAGCGCAGGACATAGTGCTGGAAGGGCCAGAGACAGGAATCTTGGAAGAGATTATAAAGGAGAAGAAGATCGATAAGAGCGTTAAGCTGGCACTCGAGAAAAAGCTACCAGCCTGGGAAAAGAAGGACAATATTATATATTACAACGGACTTATATATGTACCCCGGAATCAGGAGTTGCGTGATAAGATTATCGGACTCCATCACGACCTGCCCATGCTCGGCCATCCCGGAGAGAACCGCACGCAGGAAATGGTGGAACATAATTATTGGTGGCCGAGACTGGGAAACCAGGTCGCTGAATATATAAAGGCCTGCGAGGCTTGCCAAAGGACTCGAGTACGCCGGTACAAGCAGGGAAAGCTTAACCCGCACAAGATCGCTGAGGGGCCTTGGCAGATTATATCTATGGATCTTATCGGCCCGCTGCCGGTCAGCAATGGCTTTAATGCTATCCAAGTCTGGGTCGACACTTACACGAAGATGCTCCATTGCGAGGCAACAAACATGGAGCTGACAAGTGAAGGTGTCGCCCGACTTACCCGGGATCGCGTGATTAGATATCACGGCATCCCCCGTAAAATTATATCGGATCGGGACACTCGATATTTATCCGGGTTCATGCGGGAGCTTAATCGGCTCCTCGGCATAGAGATGAACCCGAGCACAGCCTATCATCCGATGACAGACGGACAGACGGAGCGAATGAATCAAGAGATTGAGAAATATCTCCGAATCTTCGTCAACCATCGGCAGTCGGACTGGGCTGAGTGGCTCGCCCTGGCCGAGTTCACTCACAATGACAAGACAAGCTCGTCGACGAGCATGTCGCCTTTTTATACGAACACGGGATACCACCCCTGGAAGGGGATAGAGAACTCAGTCGAGTCGCGCAATGAAGCCGCGAACGACTTCGCACAGAAAATGAAGAGGATCCGCGATGAAGCGTCGGTCGCTCTTGAGAAAACCGAGAAAAAGATGAAGAAGTATTATGACGCGCATAGGCGCGAGGCGCCTGTATTTAAAGTCGGCGACATGGTTTGGGTGGAAGGAGAGAACATAGAGACAGATCGACCGACAAAGAAGATAGACGATGTCAGGCTGGGGCCTTACGAGATCATGGAGAAGGCCGGGGCTTCGGCGTGGAAGCTGAGATTGCCGGAGACGGATCAGAAATATCCGGTCTTCAACGAAGCACTTCTCACGCCTTACGTGGAGCCGCCCGAGGGACGGAAAGAGAAGCGACCGGGACCACAGATCGTGCAGGGACAGAAGGAGTACGAGGTGGAGGAGATCCTCAACCACAGGAAACGTGGGCGAGGATACCAGTATTTAATCAAGTGGAAGGGATACCCCATCGGGGAGCGGAACTGGGAGCCAACCCGGAACCTTAAGAATGCACCGGACATTCTCAACAAGTACAATGCAGAGCATGACTTGCGCCGATGGGCGGAAGACCTGATTGCCGGAAGGTTGAAGGAGAGCAATGACGCGCTGGCGGCAGAGCTCAGGAAATTAGGCTTGATGCCACCAAAGGAAGCGCTAGGCGCTAAGTCCCCAGGAGACGCCCGGGAACAGCCGCAGACCGAGGGGATTCCGGTCTTGCGGCTGGGGCATTGGGATTATCTTATCAAGCGGTATAAGCCGAAGCAGGAGTCGGCTGATTATCCAACTCGCTATCTATACGACCCAATCACAAGACGAAGGATGATCGTGGAGAAATTCCCTAACGAAGGATGCTCGCGCGGTACCTCAGTCGAGGTGTGACGGATTCTCACGGTCGTCGGGACGCCGACCCTAGGAGGGGGGTAATGTCACGATTTAGACGCTATCTAATCGCGACAACACCTTATCTAAGCGCCTAATCAAGCGCTCATTTATTTAAACACCAAGGCTATGCTTGAGCCATTAGTGATCGGACAGCCAGGGATCGGGTTCCCACAGGAACATGCCGATGAAGCACGACGGATTGGTGATTGGACAGCTGACAGGTGTCATGCTGCGGACATGTGGAGTGTGCATGGGCATTACTCAGAACACATGGCTTCAGGATGTTTCTTACTCAGAACACATGGATCTAGCATGTTTCTTACTCAGAACACATGGTTATGGTGCTTGTAGCACATGGACGCTCTATTGTATATATTATTAGCACTAGTGACATAGCCACAGTTGAACAGTATAAGTAGTGTAGCTAGTCGCTTGTATTCTTTAGTCTTTTATTCCATCATTCTTCGAGCCTCACTCTTACCGAGCACCTCCAATCCGCATTGTGCGTCCATTGGGTGTTCTTGAGCCTTGAGCGTGACATTTTGCTTGATTTTTAGGTTGGATTTTAAATCCGTGAGGGAACGGCAGACGACATGGGCCCAAGCACACCAGAAATGGATGCAGGGACCTGAAATTCACCTAAAATGGCGCTGGGCCGCAAAATCCGTCTGGGATTGGACTCACCGCGGGCCAAGTACTGATTAAAACAGCCATTTTGCTTGATTTTTAGGTCGGATTTTAAATACGTGAGGGAACGGCAGACGACATACGCCCAAGCACACCAGAAATGGATGCAGGGACCTGAAATGCATTTAAAATGCCGCTGGGCCACAAAATCCGTCTGGGATTGGACTCACCGCGGGCCAAGTACTGATTAAAACAGTCATTTTGCTTGATTTTTAGGTCGTATTTTAAATCCGTGAGGGAACGGTGGGTGGCATGGGCCCAAGCACACCAGAAATAGATGCAGGGACCTGAGATGCACCTAAAATGCCACTGGGACCCAACATACGATGTACTACACAGATTTTGAATTTTTTACCAATTTTTCCGTCAAAAAAACTTGAATTGCTTCACCAGTGAAAGGCAGACAATAGACAAAGGACGGACAAAAGACAAAGGACAAAGGACAAAAGACAAAGGACAAAGGACAAAGGACAAAGGACAAAGGACACAGGACAAAGGACAAAGGGCCACAGGATTTCCAAGCTCCTTTGTCTGTCCTTTGTCTATTCTTTGTGTGTATTTTGTCTGGCAAAGAACAATTGATGGACTGTGATATCGGCTTTGTTTAGCTGCCAACCACCTTCAGAACACATGAGTGAAACACATGTGAATTCTGGGTGAGTTAGCTTTTGCCCCCACTGTTTGTTTTGCATTTTTTGCTTCTATTTCTAGTGAAACAACTGGTCAAAAAACTGTTCATTTTTCCACCTTTGTTTTTACCTTGAAATGTGTATGAATTAATGGTATTACTAGTTTGAAGAAAAACATGAGGTTTGTTTCACATTTTTCACTTTGATTTCAACTCACAAAAGTGGTGAAAAATGTTTTAAAATTTTCACTTCTTTTTGCAGTGAAAAAATGCCAATAAATTGAATGACATTTTTATCAATTTTTTGACTCAAAAATTTGAAATGTTCAACCAGTGATGTTTCGCATTTTTCACCTAGAGTTTCAGTCAAAAATGTGAAACAAACATCTTAACAATATGACCAACTTTGTTTCACATTTTTCACTTTGATTTCTGGTGAAAAAATTAGTGAAAAAACTTTTGATTTTTTCACCTTCATTTTCACCTTGAGTTCAGTCAAAAAATGCAAAAGAAACATCTTTGCAACATCACAAACTTTATTTCACATTTTTCACTTTGATTTCAACTCAAAAAGTGGTGAAAAATGTTTTGAATTTTTCACTTCTTTTTTCGGTGAAAAAATGCCAGTAAATTGAATAACATTTTTATCAATTTTTTCACTCAAAAAATTGAAATGTTCAACAAGTGATATTTCGCATTTTTCACCTTGAGTTTCAGTCAAAAATGTGAAACAAACATCTTAACAATATGACCAACTTTGTTTCACATTTTTCACTTTGATTCCTGCTGAAAAAATTAGTGAAAAAACTTTTGATTTTTTCACCATCATTTTCACCTTGAGTTCAGTCAAAAAATGCAAAAGAAACATCTTAACAATATCACAAAATTTGTTTCACATTTTTCACTTTGATTTCAAGTCAAAAAAGTGGTGAAAATGTTTTAAATTTTTCACTTCTTTTTTCAGTGAAAAATGGCTATAAATTGAACGACATTTTTTATCAATTTTTTCACTCAAAAATGTGAAATGTTCAACCAGTGGAATACTGGCTTAATGTCTCCCTGAAAAACATCATCCAGATCAGAATTCAGGCTCACCAGGAAGAGTAGGGAACTTACATTACTCAAATTTGCAAGAATAGTGACCAGGTCTTCTGTGCAACTTTCTCACAGAGCTTTGATTTCATGCACCTCCCATGTCGGCATCTTGTAAAATCAACGAGCAGTCATTTAATCTAAGCCTACATATTCTGAGGCTTCCTGCCCCATACAAAGGCCCACAATTCATTGAGGCAACAAGTGAAGTTCAGAACGTCACTGTGTCAGCATAGTATGGCTGTAATAGTAGCATTATTATTTTATACCCCACTTGGGTTGTTTTGCATGAACATACACTGCTTACGGGCAATTTGAGGATTTATACAGTGCTCGAAAATTATGCACCTGGAACAACACAACCCACCAATTTCAAAAAATGCACAGGTTCCACCAACCAACACTTTTTACACACCTAAGTCTTCCCACCAAAAGAAAGACACAGGTGACAACTTTATACACACCGCAAATGCTCAGAAAAAAAAAATCACAGGTATGAATTTGATGGAGATACACAAGTCGGTTATGTGAAATATATTTACGCACCCTTGAGCTTGCTTTTCATGTGATGCACCACGGTTGACTTGTACCAATTACATTTTACAAGGGTTACTTGGCTCTGTACCTTACAATCCATCACTCTCCTTCCCCTTCTCAGGTTCAACCCGGGTTGTCACTCACCCCTTATGCCCTCCTCTCTGCCCCTGATTAAAGTACAATTTGTGAGAAAGTGTGGTCCCACATGATTACTATGGAGGTGTAATCAGAGGTGTAGAGTCCAATCCTTATTGCAGTTCTCATTGCAAATGAACTTTGTGCTCAAAACACTTCAAACTTGCTGGAATCAGATCCTCGCCACCTCAGATACCGACGTGCTCCGTCACTGTTATGCTGACTTCTGTCTTTCTTACCGCTCTGGGTGGAGGAGGCATAGATAGCATCAAAATCTATTTTTATTCAGTACGGTTACGGTTACGGAACCAGCCGTCATCCGTGTTCTGTACACCTAAACATATACGCTACGGTGGGGATCCCTACTAATTGCTGATGAGAAACCTGTGTAAAAAAATGACTTTGCGAAACAATGTATTTTTTTGTACTTGCTCGAGGCTGTGTCAGTTTGAGGAAAGATGAAGGTGTGTAAAAAAAGGACTGGCCAGAGTTGTGTATTTTTTCAGCGGGTGTGAATTTTTGTGAAATGCACTACCTGTGTGACAGTGTGTGTTTTCCGAAGACGTGTACGGTGGTAAATATTTCTAAAGGTGTGTGTTTTTCATGTGTCTTCGAGTGGTGTATTTTTCTGTTAAATCTGCAATAATAATGTAACCCCATACATCAGCCAGTGTCAATTTCACCGTGCCCCAGTGAACCCCTGCGAATACCCTGTCATAAATTGGAGGTTCTCCCTTTTGTCACCTGTTGCGATTCTATTCTACATCTGGTACGATTACATATCCTAGCTACTCACGCCCCGGCCGCGCAATCCAGAGGGCAGACATTGCGCGGAGGGAGATAATACCTTACTTTTAACTAGCACTACTGTTAACGCACTACAACCCGGGGAACAGTCACTCCTCACATATACTTATGACCTAATCAGTCAGTGTGCAGACCTACCAACGGCATACGGCTCCACCTAAATCAATCTAGATCTTTCTTGGTGAACGCCGTCCCATTCCGCCGAGCATTTCCCCCGCAGGTGCATCGCAATCGGCTTCTACCCTTCGGCTGCTTTGGCGGCACCCTGACGTGCATTTTTATTGACATGGGAAGGTATCCCGGCCCGTTCCGCGGAGCGCCGATCCCCCAGGAGGTCAACCCCGTCTGGCGGTGTTCTCCCGCGTGTGGGGAGCCTATCCCGCTACTCGAGGATGAAAGGGATTGTTGGTATCTCCGTATACTTGTTAAGCGTCGGCGGAAGATGCGCGGCGGGCGGAGATCAACTTCTGGTCGTGTGCCGTTTATTCGATCATTGCACGCGCTAATTATGTTCAATTTCTTTTGGAGAATAACTCAGGGTCTTGTAAGTCAAGGCGGTTTAGAAACTGGTTTTTTAATAGTCCAGCCCAGATCGCCGGTTTATTATTATTAATATTCATCCGGGCCGCGGAGATCTCGTCGCCGATAACGACAAAAATGTTCCTCTGCCCTCTCATCTCATCATGTTTGGGTCCGGGTCACATACTATGGCGAGGAACGACGGGAGGTAGTGCGGTTGGAACATTTGCTGACGCAACTTTGACAGTTTCTCGTGAAGGCGTCGACATTCGGTCGCCATTTTCAGAGATTTACTGGCAGAAAAACCAGTGCCAGGGGCCGGCGCAATCTGGAGCCTTGCAGACTGGGCAGGCGATGGTAAAAAGGGTGCCAGGAAGAAATTTTGGGACGGGGAGGTGGAGGTGGAGAAACTCGAATTTTAGGCACTTTGTAACGTGTGGTTTATAAACACGTTTATAAACGGCCTGTCTATAAACCAAAATTAACAAACCGGTTTATAACTCCTGGGGAATAACTTACAAGACCCTAGAGAAGTTCCAGTTCCTTGGCCACAGTTGAGGCCTGCTATCACCTGTCCCGGGGTGAGCCGCGCTCAGATGCCCAGCCCAAGACCCCTCCCCGCCGACGGGGAGTAATTCTGTCAGGCTCGGTGTCTTTCGCACCTTATCTCCTACGAACACTGGGCGAACATGTGCAGCCCGCTCCCACGGTAACGTTAATCCCAGGCCATATATGTACCATTGCCGTTCTCAGAAACTGGGACCCAGCTGGTGGGCGGGTACATCCGAAGAAACGACCGAGGATTGCTTCGACGGCGTCTCAACTTGCGCGACAAGTATGATTTATGAATTCGTTCGGGTGATGCGCGGCGCACTCTCGGTAATAGCCAGTAAGTTTTTCGGCCATGGAGATCATCGACATCGGAGAAACTGATTCCTGCGGCGCCGTTCATGCTCCTCCGCATGAACAGATTCCAACGGTATGTAAATGGAACCAACTCGAGGCACGTTTTCCAGTCTGGGTCGGCTTCTGGGTCACGATTCCTTCCTGGGTTAAATCAGATCGGAAGAGGTTAACATTACTTGAGTCCGTTGACCTGTACATCGTCAGTGGCTTAACCTTATCCTGGTTACATAGATTTGATATGATGATTTGAAGTTCTTGGATCCCAACCGCCAATTTCGATACGTTGACATGATCTCCCCTTACAGTGGGTGCATATAGCATGGACGTAATGTCGTGGGTGTTCGGGAATTGCCAGCTTCGAGATAGATCTTGATTCTGACGCGTCATTGGCTTGGGTAACTAATAGGTTATACTTTCAAGCGCGCCTCTCGAGGTGGAATCAATAGAAATAAACTTGCGAACGTTTTCAGCCGTGGGTCTCCGTCCGCGAATTGGGCTGACGGCAAGATCTAAGGTCAACCCTGAAACTAGTCTCTGCTCCAGATCTTTACGGGTTCGACAGACTTTATAAAAAATTTGGGGCAGATCCGATCAGAAAACTCAGGCAGTTATCACCCCGTATGCGGCTCCAATAGTCACGACCGTATCGCTCAACTTTGATAGGGAATTCACCAGAATACATACCTGAAACTGTGAGGCACGGAGATTCAATCTCCTACTTTGTCATGCAATGGTCGTTCCATGCCACACGCCGTGCTTCCGCATGATGCTAAACTCACAGTTCGTTTCGCTTCCGCTTGAGATCCCCCGGGATTTCGCCGGGATGATGGAAAATGCTGGAAAATGCCACTCAGAGCAGTGTCGCGACAGTGATCTGGCTTTCCCGACTTTCCATGAGTTTTGGCGGCGGGGTTTTCGACTTGAAGAAAATCGAGCCAAAGGCTCCGCAAGGCAGGTCGTATTCGGTAGCAGGCCAAGCTTTGAGAATGACATCAGCTCCGCGGACGTTCCCGGGATCCGGATGACGCCGTATAGTGCCGTGTTCAATGTTCAAAACACACAAACCCGTTGCAATCGCAAGCCTGCCGAAACCATGGTGGCCGCCCTTCACAATGCTGGCCAAGCAACCATGTCTATCTATCCCTGGTCCCCGGGGTTGAGTGTTGTGCCTCCTATCCCTCCGTCGGGAGCTTCCGATATCGAGTCGACGGTGCCGAGCGGTGCTACCGCTGGGCGCTCAAATTGACGTGCAAGCAGGCTGATTGTCCGTCTCCTAAAAAACATAAATAAGTGAGCATCCATGCGGCGAGGAGCTCTGCTTGGTGGATACCTGTCTGATTACACCGGTGTTGACCAATTGATTACACCGGCCCCGTCTCCTTGTAATTTTCCAAAAAAAGTCACAGACAAGGGGAATGAACCCCGATTTATTCTCGCCCGGATTCCCACGACACTGTTGCAAAGCTTTGAACTGTACTATGCAGGATGACCCTGGGAGGGTGGAATCTTCCCTGAGTTCAAAGTTGGCAACTGGTTTGTACACGGATTTGTATGAACGAATTTGGGCGGGTAAGTTCAATTAGTCACCAAAAAAATTCGTCGCTCCCTATTACTCAGCCCGAATGCAATGGAGACCTCCTTCTGCTCACAACGGCAGAGCAAGGGACACTCTATGTGCTACCGGGTATGCCCATAGTGTGCTTGCATTCGTGTGAGTGTATTGGATGATTCAGTCAAGTTGAATTCAGCTGGTTGAGCATGCAATGCAATTCAGAGGCCAATTTTTTGAGGAACAGAACCCGAGGAAAAAAGATGTCATTCACTCTTACCGATGAGCCGGCCCCGAATCGAACGGGGACCTCTTTCTGCGATTTCAACCCAGCGCAATGCACGCTCGACGTGCTACCCGGTGTTTCTATGCCCGCAGTGTCCTTGGATTGGTCTGAACTAATTTCCAGGTGGTTGACCCTGTACTGTAATTCAGAGCCTATTTTGAGAAATAGAACCAGAGGAAAAAAGAGGTCATTCGGTTTTGCCAATGACACGGCCCCGAATCCTTGGGTCATTTGGTCACCAGTGCGCTGTTATGCATGTACTGGGACATCACCACTCTAGACGTTGTGTTCAGCGTCCAAACAGTGGATTCTTATCACAGAGGACAGGTGGTACTCCCTGGTGCCGCAGGGTGTACCCTGTTCCAGGAGGCGTCCGATCTTCTTATCAGACACACTATTAGGGCTGCCGCCCGTTGCCGTCGCGACAGTTTGACGGCACCCGTCGAACGGGTGCCGTGCCCGTCCCGTGGACCATTTTTTTCCTCAAGCAACGGCCCGTCAAACGACGGCCGTGACGGCCGTTTCAACGGGTCATATAAATCAACCTTTAAACTGACACTTTCCGTCATTATTTAGTCCACAGAGACTTCCATCTTGGAAGGGATACACCTTCCTGCTCGCCTGACCTTTTTGCCGGCTCCAAACAGACGGTGTATTGCTTGTGTTGGGTTCTCGGCAACTCCCGATCATGATTGCCGACGTGCAACTTCAAGGTTTCGGTCGGTTTCTCTAGCTGGAAGCACAAAAACATCAGGGTGGGCAGGTAGGAATCAAACTCATGACATTGCAGTCCTCATCCACATTTTATTAGGGTCAAAAAGTGAGGTAAAGTTTTAAATTCCCACCCTACCCGTCGAGACGGCCGCGACGGCCGTCCCGTCGCCCGTCCTGTCCCGTCAAGGTTTCGGAAAGAAGAAAAACGGCCGTCGAATCGACGGCCGTTGCCGTCACGGCAACGGGTGGCAGCCCTACGCACTATCAACAGCACGTGCTCGAGGGCACCTTCCATATCGGGAAGGCCTCCGGGTGGGCAGGGGTGGCCATCCCACCTCTCAACTGTCATCAAGCGATTATTTAACCACATAAGACTCTTTGAAATGTGTGTCTAGCCTCATGGAATGAATGTACTTTAGTTCTGTGCACAGGATGGGTATGTACACTGGATTTGGTAGTTATCCGAGACTTTGCGGGTAAAGTAAAATTGGCTGTCCTTTGGTCTTCACAGGGACCAAGAGTATAAAGTACCAAAGCTACAGCTTATTGAGATATAAAGAAACCTCACAAGGTGTGGTACAGGTGCTCAAGCCTGCAAGTAAGTGGGACGGCCAATTCCCGATATGGAAGGTGCCCTCGAGCACGTGCTGTTGATAGTGTGTCCGATAAGAAGATCGGACGCCTCTTGCCCTGTTCTGTACCGATACCATTTGTGATGTTGGTTACCATGCCTATTCGAATTCATGCGTGTCAATCTCACCGCCCGCCCACCGCCCGAACTTACATATTTATTTCATTTCCCTGACACCGACGTTCCCCTGATGTCCCCCTTAAACCTGTGCCATTTCCATGCCCCGCGTACAACCATCTGCCCATACCCCTACTAATTGCTATATATCACTGCGCTGTAGGAATTTGTGTAAGCCCGTAAACGGACCAAAAATCGGTCTCGACAGGTCTGAGTGACTGGTCTAGGGCAGTAAGCTGGCATAGACGTAGGGCCCAGTTTACGAGTACTTATGTAATAAGTTCTCGTTCTTTTCTGAAAGTTTACATGGGGTTTTCGCGAGCTGCACGAATCATCAGTTACACTTTTCCAGTAGAAGGAAAATAGTGGCTGTGTTGAAGTCTTTTTCAGACATTCCGTTAGATTTCTTGTGACTGCTTAGTGGCTGTGCTCCCGGCTATTGCCGAGCGTACCTCTGAGATCCGCAGTTCGAACCTGGCCAGTGAATTCCTTTTTTATCCGGGCTTTCTTCCTGATCTCAGCTAAATTTCTAACTTCAGGGACACATATCTCGGAGCAAAATACAGTAGAGCGGGTCATATTGCACTAAATCTCATAATGCATCGGTTTTGGCCATCCACCAACTTGGTAGGCTGAGATTTATGCAAAAAGTGCATAATGCATAATGCATAGGGTGTGGCAGGGGGCCTCTCAGCCATTTATGCAGCATGAGATTCAAGAAGTGGGTCAACAAGCCAGTTTGGAAGCCGAGAATGACTCATTTCCGAGAGCAATTTCGAGCTACTGATACTCTTATGAGCTACCAATTACAATTGAACTGTAAACATAATGCTCATTGGAAAAAATGCTCCTGATTCAATTTTTTCTTCGTATATGAAATGAACAACACCCCCTTTCTCAATGTACAACCATATCCCTGAATGCATAAATGTCATAATGCATAGGGTTTGATGGTCCATGGGGCTTATGCATTATGACCCGCTCTACTGTATAACCTCCATCTCTTTCTCCAAGTTTGTTGTCTCTGGATGATCCACCCAGCAATTCTGCATAGCATATCTTTGTCTCTCTTCACCAGTCTGTCTTAGATATATTCAGCGCCACTGCATTAAATTTGGGAGCTACCTTGCGTACTGGTTTATATCTGGTCTCTGTCTTCTGTGTTTGTGATTTGCAGATCTCCACCAAACAAGTGTGTCTGGTGTGTGTGAATTCAATGTGAATGGGAACATATTTCTATTCAGGGTGAGCACCTTTTACTTCAGGTATGCAATATGTGTATTAAATTCAAACTTTTTACAGTAAACTCTTTCCTGCAAGGTTGATTATGTAGGTTTGTGACGGGTTTATAGCCGTTTAGGAGAATGGTCAACCTTTGACCCTCAATGGTCAAGAGCATGGGCTGCGACTTCCAACAGCCAAATCAGAAGGTTCTTGGACGCCCTTAAAATCTCTAGAAATTTAGATCACAATGTCAGCACCTGATGTCAGCTTCTGACCGGTCAATGATGGGTTGATCATTCAACAGAGGATTTTTGACCTCTCTTGACCTTTTTGGTTTGACCCTGACAACACTGTGTATGATGATGCTTATTTGGACTGCTGGTAGGAATTTAATACCAATACTTCTAGTGGTTTGTTAACAGGCCTGTCCCTCATCTGGTCCTATGTGTTGTTATTGGAATAATGAGTAGCATCCAGATTATTGTGAAGGTCTGGTGTCAAACACTGGGCCCCACATATTGTGCTCAATGCTAACTGGGTATCTTAGTGCCCAGACATGAAATTGTCCCACACATTACACATCCATGTGGTTTTTTACTGTAATGTGGTCCAGATCAGGAGCAGAATCTGGTGCTGACCTTATGGAGATATTGTATGAACAATCTTTCGGGACTGTATGCCAAAAAAAATAAGTATGAGGTTTGCCAGGCAATGCCATGGCCCACACCCCAAGTCAAACTTCATGGACCGAAGCGCTAGACAGATGGTTGACCGAACCGGCCTAGACCATCATGGGTCTATGTAGGCCCATCAACGGAATAGACCGGACTTGGAACCGACCGCCGAGAGGCTAAAACCCCGCGGTCTGAATGCAGTGATTGCCAAGAGTTGCCAAGCTATGTATATATTCCCCGGGTGATCTTGGGCGGGTCGGAATCGGGAGTCTTGACTTTGGGATGCAGTGATCAGACGCGGGAAGGCGAAAAAACCAACAGTAACCCCGCTTGCTCGTCGCCCAGCCCCAAATCGAACCGGGCTCCCGTGTGCCCATACAATAGTGGCCGATTCGGATGAGAGAGAATTTTCATCTGCTCTTGAAGTTGTGCGAACCAATTTGCGGTGAGTCAGGGATACATTTAATGCATGCGAGAACTATGTATTGCCGATCACTGCGTCGGGCCATTCCGGTCTGCGCCACGGCTGAACGCAGTGAATGAAAAAAGGGACGAAGATACAAATCGCTGTCGTTCATTACCAGGCCCGGAATCGAACGTGTGTGGGGGCGATGCGATACCGGTGTCAACCAAGAAAAAAAAGAGCAGGCAAAGTGGATCGCGGGACCCTGGATGGATCGATCAGGCCTCCGTGTCTCTGTGTGGCTGTCAACTCACAGTCTACAGACGGAGGTGCATTCCGTGCGTGCCGCACCCAGATTCAAGCCCAGAACATGCACAGATCCACCTGGTAGGCTAGCACCGTCCTCCGTGATTGAACCACCATGATAAGAAAATTCCCACAGTACTCGAGTTCGGGATGGGAAGCCGACGCGTGAACGTGGTGATCGCGACATCAGGCCCCTAAATGCCGGTATTCGTACGCGCATCCGCGGGTATTGCCTCGGCCCTCGGGCGACTGATAATCTCCAGCGAACGCAACGGCCATCTCGTGTCAACGTCGGCACGCGCTAATTAGACAGCAGTAGCGAGATGACACCCCGGCCGTCGCAAATGAATAGATGAACAGGGAAGACCCGTCCTCTGCGGCCGGTTGGGCGGTTCGGGATGCAGGACATTCTTTTTCCTCTTTTCGTTGACTCCGACGTTGAGCCATTAAATCTGAACCTGAATTCCTCTGCTCTGATACCAGGACAGGGATGTCATTTGAGGACATGCAGCAAAAAATATAGCCCAAAACGGCTGTGCCCGAGGTTCCCTGACGTTTCGAACTTGCCGAGGGCGTCAGAAAATTGAAATTCAGAGGGCTTGTAAATGGGATCGACAGGACGGTCTTTGCGTTCTGTACAATGAAGCCGGGAGACAAGCACCCAGGACTATAAATATTCTTCGAGCCAGACTAACCGTAGTCGATGCCGGCGGTTGGGTATCCGCCACCCCTGGCGGGCGCAGACGTATCTCCTCGGAATAAAAATATATCGTCGCACTGGCAGAACGCCGATCAATTCGGAGAGATGTGGGTTTAATCCCCGTCCACCGTGCGTTTCTGATTAATAAAATGGCTGATTGTGTTCCGCATATATTGACGCATTGGGCGCACAAAATCTAGTCGTGGCATGCACTGCCCCAAAATAAGCATCGAGATGTCCGCCTAGCGTAAATTCTTGGTAAGGATTAAGGGTGCCCTACTGATTTTCTCGTCATCTAAAATGCTTCGGCTTGTCAAACGGCCCGAGAAGCGAGGTGATTGCCGTGAAGGGGTTTACCAAACATTTCGGTTTTCAACTTTCAATCCGCATGAGACGTTCCTCCGTGTCACTACGGACCTCTTGTCAGAAAGATGGACAAACAAATTTATCAATATTCACAGTTACTCTGATAATTTTATGGCTGATTACGCAGGGAACGATTCGGAGGCAGAGGGGAGCTATTGATGTTCAGTGGTGAGGACAGAGGGCAACCTGCTGGTTGACAGCGGGAGGTGGCAGGAATGAATAAGAAATGGTATTCAAATCAAGGACTATTTCCCCGCGGTTGTGATCTTTGCGGTTGAGAGTTACATGTAGATGTTCCCTCGTCAACCTCCACGGAACTCGGCCGTATTATACAATTTTTGAGAATTGAACGGCGGTGGATCGTCACCGGAGACTCATCCACCTCGCAAAGCAGTGATGAATTTAAAGGGAACCTCCGCTTGCGGGCTTGTATGTCGGGAATGCACCGCGGATAATATTTAGTTTGGGCTACAATAAGCGTTGTTTTTTGATCGTTTTCTTTTTTCTGCTTTCCGAGATGATCGGAGTTGTACCATCCATGCTGCTTACTCAGTTTCCTCAACGCGCTGGCCAGTGACTATTCCGAGATGATCGGAGTCCTACCATCGATTACAGACTCCAGCTTGCTGCTTACTCAGTTTCCGCAACGCGCCATTCCGAGATGATCGGAGTCCTACTTCCTCTGGATCTCGATCGCACTGGTCTCGATCGAGGCCTGGATCTGACACATATTTGATGGCCGTCGCTAGCCCCATCGGGCAGGGGCGGCCCAGCACCTCATTATGTAACGCGGCACGGCGACCTTGGGCTTACGGAAGACGGAAGGGGAGGGCTTACGGGCCCCGGGGACGCTCTTCTTTCTTTGCTGCTGTACTTATAGGACGGAGAGACGAATTGGTCTGGGACACGGCGGACACGGGGACGTGCGGTGATTTATATAGGTGCGTCCGACTCGGCACTGCATGGCCTCCCCTCACTCCCCACCGCGCGACTCGCCCCTCCTGGCCCTCCCCCCCGAGCTCCTCACCGCCATCGCCCTCGCCCTCGCCACGCTCCCGCCCCGCCTCGGCCCGCCCTCCGCGCTCCTCCCCCTCCTGCTCGTCTGCCGCCGCCTCCACGCGCTGCTCACCTGGCGCGGGGCGCGCGGGAATAAGGCGCTCTGGCGCGCGATCGGGCGCGCGGGGTTCAGCGCGCTGCCGCCTCCACTGCTTTCGTTGTACCCCACGCTCGAGGAGCTGGGGGATCCGCCACCCGCCGGGGGCGCAAGACGAGTTGAAGGTAGCGGTGGAACGGACGGGCGCATGGAGACGCTCCGCACGCACCTGCGCACGCTGCGCGTCCTGCGCACGGGCGACGTGTACGCGGCGGGCGCGGGCGCGGCGCTGAGGGGCGCGTGGGCGATGCTGCTTGCGGATTCTCTGGCTTGTTCTTCTCCGTCTTTCGAGCCGGGTGCGTCTTTTATTCATGTTCGTATTGCGCGTGTGCTGATGGTGGATAGCAGGGGTGGGTGTATTGCCGACGCCGATGAAGGGAGGGGAGGTCGATCCGCGGATGGGGCTCGCGGCTGGGACGCCCGCGCTCGCGTCCCTCTCCTCCTCTTCGTCGTCGTCGGGGTTGGGCGGGAGTGCAGGCGCGTCACGGGCACGCATAGGCAAGAACCGGCGCCAGCTCGCGTGGGCTGGCGCGCGCGCTTTCGCGATGAAGTGGGTGCGGGAAAGGATGTGGGAGGGGCGGTTTGGGGAGGGGAGATCCGGTTCGGGGGATGGTGAGTTCTTTTCTTTTTAGTATTTTCTTTTGGCGGGTGCGCGAGGGGTTTCGTTCGTTCTGCATTTCACGCCCTGACGCGTTTTCTTCTTTTTTTCAGATGGACGAGAGGGAGAGGGAAGAGAGTGGCAGGTCGGCTGGCCGCGCGACACGGACGCGGGCGCGGCGGCGCTGTGGGTTATTTGGTTTTTCGAGGATGGGGGTGAGTGTTTTATTTTTGAGTTTTTTGCGGCGTTCTATTCCAACCCATCGCGCCGTCGTACTCTTCTCGCCGTCATCCATTCCACGCCCGATCCCTAACCCAATCCATCCCGATGCCATCTATCCATCCTTCACCGCCACCGTCCCTTTCATGCGCTCATCGCTTCATCTCCGTGCCCTTGCTCTTAATCTCCGTACCGTACACCGCACCTGTATTCATCGCCCTCTTACACTAACCCCAATTCATGCGCACTTTCCTTATACGACGATCCCCGCCCCGTTAATTCGTACTTTCCATATGTCCACAACGTCGCGTGCGCACGATCCGCGCCGTCGGGAATGGAAGGCCTGTACCTTCCCCGACGGTGGCGCTCATCCCGTTCAGTCGTTATATACCCCACGCGTCCCTCCTTCCCTTCCCGCTTCCCTCCCTCATCCGTCCTTCCTTCCCTACTCCTCCTCCCTCCCCCCTCCCATTCCTTTCCGCATGCGTATCTGCACCCCACCCACTTCCCCCCCTCCCCCCACTTGGGTAAAGCGCGCTCGCTAACCCCTCCGCAGACACCCTCCGCGCCGAGCCCGAGCGCGCGCGGCGCCACCTCCTGGGGCTCCTGCTGCCGTTCGTCGTGGGGCCGTTCCGCGTGCGTTTTTCTTCGTGCTTTTATTTTATCCTGCTCTTGTTTTAGATGCGTCATACGGGGGCGTTTGCGCGGCGTGCGCGCAGCGCATTCGGGGACCCGTCGGACCGCGTCTCCGTGTTGGTGTACTTGCGGCGAGTGGTGCGCGTGCGTCGGCGCAGGTCGTGGGCGGGGCTGTCGGCACGGCGGTGTCGCGGGTCGTACGCGCCCGGACTCGCCCGTCGCGCCGCGTCGGTGCTGGTGGATTGTCGCGGAGGCGCGGCGTGTCGTGCGCCCGTCCGCAGCCCGTCGTGATCGCGATTAGGTGGATGTGGGCGCCGTGATTGGTGTGGGTGCGGGTGCGGGTGGTGTGCCCGTCGTTCCGGTCGGTGTGCGGGTGATCGGTGCGCGGCGGTCCGGAGGCGGTGGTGCGCGTCGCGTCTCTCCATCGTCGGGAGATGGTGCCGGATGGAGGGCGCGTGGATGTGTGCGCGTCGTGCGCGCCGCGCCGGGGGCGTCCGCTGTCTGCGTTTACGCGTGCAGGGGAGTGAGCCGCCGCGTCGTGGACATGCGGTGCGCGCCGTGGATGGCTTCCCGTCATCGCGTCACCGCGCCTCGTCTCGTAACGTGGCTCGTGTGCGCCAGATCGTGTTGCCCTCGTCTGTGCCGTCCTTGGATCCCCGGTCCGATTCGGGATCGCGTCTCGGACTCGGATCGTGTCTCCGCGCGGAATACGGTCGTGTGCGCTGGCTGGCGGGGCTAGCTGGATGGAGATGTGCGCAATGTGGGTGGTGGCGTTTTACGACTGGGGTCCGGTGCTTCATTCGTCGGGTGTGGGGCGGTGGAAGATCCGCGTCTTTGGGGATCCGGGCCGACGATGCGGTGGAGTCGTTCATCGGGAGTGGACGATGAGGACGAAGATGCCCATCGGCGGTAGGCGTCCGTGGGCGCGGGCGTGTTCTCCGTTTCCGTCCCGTTCTTCTCTCTCCTCTTCTTCCTTTCCTTTCATCTCTCCCTCCGTTTTTCTTTCTCTCCCATCTACTTTACTAACCCTCTTAGCGCAGTACGCCTCCACCCTCTGCCCGCCGCACCACTACTCCGTGCCGCTCCTCCCCGGCGTCGTGGCAGGCGGGAACGGGGCGCCAATCACGGTGCCGACGAACCACGGCGCGTTCCCGATCTATGCGTTGGGGGTGCCGGCGCCGGCGCCGCCTTCGTCACCACCGCGCTCGCCACCACCCGCCGCGCGCAGACCCAGATCCGCGAGTCCACGGCGCCGCCCCCCGCCGCCGCGGCACGCGCGCCTCCTCACCGCGCCGCCCGCGCGCCTGCTGTTCTTCGCGCGCATGCAGGCGGGCGGGCGGATGGGCGTGCCGCCGCACCTCGCGCGGGACCGCGCGGAGGCGGGCGCGCGGTGGCGCGCGGCGGGCGGGGCGGGGCCGCAGCCCGTGGGCCCCACGCAGGCGGATATACACGAGAAGAATGCAAGGCCGGTGGTGAGGTTTGAGCGCCAGCTGGCGGAGGAGGAGTGGGCGGTGGACGACGCGGGGGAGGGTGGGGGAGAAGGAGAAGGGGAAGATGGGGAGGGAGGAGGAGGAGGAGGGAGGTGGGCGGCGGACGCGTGGCGCGCGCGGCTTTGTCGGGGGTATGGCGGGCGGGGGGTGTGGGATGCGGGGGATACCTCCGCTGGTGGAGCGGGCAGCATAGGACAAGTGGACGGAGGGAGACAGGGCAGGGGCGGCGCGGCGCCGGGGCGGATTGGGCGCGTGTACGAGCTGGGGAGCTTTGCGGGGCTGTGGGCGGGGACGATGTTGGTGAGTTTCTGCGCTTGTTTCTCTTTCTCGTCCTCCACTCCCTCGGTCGTATCTCCCATCCCACCCCATCCTTCCTCTCCCTCTTCCCTGCATCTTACCCCTCCCTCGTTCCCTCTTTTTTCGACTTCGCACCATGAGCCATGATGCCATACCACTCGTTCCCTTACATTTCCCGAGTGCTCGCCCCAGTCTCCCCTCCTTTACTCCCACCGAGCTCCTTTCCAGCTTCCATCTACACCACTCCTTAAAAACAGACTCGCTAATGCCCCTCCACAGATGCCCTCCGAAGCGCCGTACAACGCGATCCTCGCGCTCCCCGGCGGCGCCTTCCCGCCCGGCGGCCTCGTCCGCGACGACTTTGTGGCCGCCGCGCGGCCGGTGTATATCCGGATTGCGGAGCACCATTCGTGAGTCCTTTCTTCCGCCGCCGTCATCCTTCACCTTTCCCCTTCGTCCCCGGTCTCCATCTTTCCCTTCTCGCCCAGTCGCGCCCTCTTCTTTTTTGCATTTGATCGGACCGCTGACTACCCCTCTGACAGGTTCCATCCGCACCCGCCCCTCCCGCCGCCGCCCGCGGACAGCACGACGGGCGAGGAGGGCATGCACGCCGGCTGGCTCCCGCCCGGCGCGCGCGTCGTGGGCGTCGGCGGCGGGCGCGTCGAGGTGCGCGTCGCCGCTGCGCACGAGGAGGCGTACGTGTACGAGACGGTGCTGGAGGGGCGCGTGCGCGACGGGGCGCACGACGTCGAGCGCTGTCCGGGGTGTGCGCGGGTGCGGGAGGGCGAGCGGCGGCGGAGGGACCGGTGGGCGGCGGAGGCGCGGAGGGCGGTGGCGGGCGCGAGTGGGGAGGGGAGTGTGGACGGGGGGATGGTGGATGGTGGGGACGAGGAGCCGCGCCGCTCGCTGTCTCCGCGCTCGGAGGCGGCCGACTCCGGGGCGTCTTCCAGCTCCCCAGTATCCAGCACACACTCTCTGCGCTCCAGCAGCCCCGATCGTACTTCGAGCGATCCGGAGGGCTCGTGGCCGGAGTGGGACGCGCCGGCGTGGGCGGCGCGCGGGTGGGATTGGGAGGAGGAGGGGTGGGAGGGCGCGTGCGACGGGGTGCAGGACGTGGTGTTTACTGGGGCGGTGCGTCTCCATTTCTTTTGCTTATCCTTCGTCTTCGTGCTCGCCCGAATCGAGTACTACAATTCCCTTTCGTGGCTGTGCACCCTTCGCCCTTCGTTCCACTTTATCTCGACTATCACTCCGCCCACGCCTTGGCCCTTCACGGAGCGCGTGCGTGGGCTGTGCGTGCGGCTCCTCCCGCTGTTCTTTCCCTCGCTTGCTTGCCTTCGTTCGTCCTTATTTATTCGATTTTATTCCAATTTATTTATTCGCATTTCTTTCGGGCTCCTTCGCCTTTATACTATGCGAGATACTGATTCCTTCCCTTTCTCTCACAGACGGACCCGCACCACGGAATGGCGTGGCACCACTACGAGTACGCGGGGCGCGTGCGGCCCTGGGACGGGCTCATTGGACTCGTGATGCGGCCCGTACGTCTTTCCTTCCTTCTCTTCTGACCGTCGACTGACACGCAGCGCAGCGCGACCACACCCTCGGCCTCGCGACGTACTTCATCTCGGGGCACCTTGTCGGGCGCGACACGTTCGAGGGCACGTGGCAGATGGCGGCGCAGGACGTGCTCGCGCCGAGCTGGGGCGGGAGCGTGTGCTTTGCGCGGGGCGAGGAGTAGGCGCCCGCTGCCAGTTGCATGCTACATCGCACTCCGCAGTGTACATGATCCGACTCCGACACCCGCTCGGTCGACTCCAAACTCTTTCTTGGCCCCCTGGATCTCAACTCCGTGCAACTCCACTGTACCGTACCTCCTCTTCTTGACCATCACCCCGCTATGTGCTATTGGGGCCGACACTGTCCTCTCGTCATGCCGCCGACATCTGCCGACGCTCAAAATCCGCGCAGTATATATGGCTTCCACGCCCGCGCGACACCCAAAATACAATTCTCGGGGGAAATCAAAATGTACATGCATCCGCATAATCCCCGTCCGTCACCCTTGTTTCCTTGCCCCATTTTGTTTAGGATCGGACTGGACACCAGATATCGCATCTCACATAGACCATTGTTGTTTTCCATCTCATCTCGTTGCATATTTTTCTCCTCGCATCATACTTCTTGCATCCATAGCTCACGTTCTTCATCTCCGCACATTTCTGTCTCATCATCAGCACCCTCATACTTGACATTCCGCACACACGCACATACTTGAATATTGGATACGAATAATGTACTGTACTTGATTGGATGGATAGGATTGGATCGGAGAGGTGGAGATTAGGAGGACCGGCATATCTTGTTGTACAAATGGAATGGTGTATTCTTGGGTCTCTGAGCGCGAACGAATAGGGTTCTGCCACGGGAAACAGGTGGAGCGTTAAGAGTTTGGAAGGAATGTATGGGGCTTATTGGGCTTATGCTGGGTATGCCACTCCACCAATGTGGGATACGTTCCCCACAACTGTCCACGAAGTGAGAATAGAAACTTCTCAACCCGCGACCAACAGCCAGGGTCGGGCGCTCGGGGAGCACGAGAGCTAATGTTGTTAACGCCGACGCCTCTTACTTGCCTCAAGGTTGGTTGGACGGCCAGTAGCGCTGTGCAGGCACAAACTAGAATTAGAGAGTCTGGGGTTAATCTGTGTGAGTGATCGCCGTCGAAGATCTAATTATGCATCCCGTAAGGATGTACCTTTCACGTCCCAGACTGAGTGGCGCACTGCTGGCGTATTGGCCTCGTTCTGTAACGCCCGTAACTTGCGGGTGTGCATACTCCGTCGGGATCTAGGCGCCCGCTGGTTGATCCCCGCCAATATTAGGCAGTGGCTCTGAAATGTCCGTCCGAGGATCGACGGCGGCGAAGGCGAAGGTTAAATTTTATTGATCACCGCCGACGTACCTCGAGTCCTGGCTCACGCTACGGTCTCTTCCATAATCCAAATAAATTCGATATAAATCTCCGACGCCCGACGTTGAGTCTTTGACAAATCTTCTGGATTTCAACGTCAACAGTCAACTTCGCCGGATTCCTCGGAAGAGAACGCCGTGGTGTCTCAAAAGAAGGGAATTCGTCCTGAAGCCTCACACAAATTGCGAAATAAAAGAACACGAAAATAATTCGCGAGCCCGTGTCTGTTTGGTTCTGTGTGTCGTCGTGGCACTGTACGCGTTGGTCACGTGTCCGGATATACACTGTCTTCCACACCGCCAACTCATCGACGGCGGGCGACTCGAATCACATCCCCGCCGAAAATCACGCCTCCGAGCTTCCTCAGAATCTGCTTTCTGGCTGTCGCGGGGCCCTAGGATGGCGAGCCTGAGGTTGATAATTTATATCCTGGAGTCGCTGCCACCGGTGACCGCGCGCTAAACCTGGGCGTCGTAATGCCTGCAACTTGTACGGAATGTGACCTTGAAGCACGGCATCATGAATGGATGGGATCCGGTTGAATTTTCGTATGGAAGCTTTGCCTTCTGTGCCGCTGCTCCTCATGGGCTTGTTTTCTCTCTCTGCTCGCTTTACGTGGATAAATTCACGTTCTTCTTCTTCTGTGAATCGCAGTGTAAATCCAATCCAATTTATTTGATTTCCACTAATAAAGGGATCTCTTCCCTTCCTCTTGAGTGCAGAGTACGCACACGCGCCAAACCTGGGCGCCTAAATGCGCGCAACCTATCCGGAATCCGTGTTGAAGCGCGACATTATGAATTGTCGCGTCGGGTCGAGACCTAGCGCCCGCGCGCTAACCTTGGGCGCCCAATGCTTCGATGTGACCCGCTCCTTGGCATTGAATCGCATAAAACGGGGGCATTGAAATGGTGAGTCTGTGACACACGCACTCGCAACACTGGAATGGTATTGCATTGGCCATCTGTGCATCGACGGCCTTCATTGTCGTTCATGCCCAATGTCTACAGTTCGTCACTGCACAATCTCGTTGTTCAAAAGCTGACGTTGCATATGCACAGAAATGCTGGGTAGCGCGGCAGATATGTTACCACCCCCGGTGTTTCATAGGAGCAGTCGTAAGGTCATCTTTCCGGCGCCTCTGCCCTGTTGTGAATTCGCCACGTTACAGGCTAGAAACGTCTTCTTCGGTCAGTCCTTTCGAACTTTGGCAAGACCCGTGGCTAACTTTAACTGAAGCCCTTGGCATGAGTGGAGACACTTCGAACTACCTGACGGTCGTCACCTTCGGCACTGCGTTCAACGATGGCGGCCCTGTCTACATTCAGTGGGATCAATTGCCCCATAAATCAACTTCAGCTAACTGGTTCTTGAACAGGATCTCAAGCCCCGGCGACCCAGATACTGGATATGTGTCGCCGGTCTCCGAATGCAACAAGGTCTTCCTTACCGGTGCTAACCCATTTCTCGCCCTCGTACGGTTTCCCTCGTGCGTATCGCGGCGGTTCTGAACGATCTTGATATTCATACTTGAACATTTTCCTTAGATGGAGCGCATGCCGGCGCCTACCCAAAGCACTTTTACGGGTGGCTATGGCGATCACCACTGCTTGAAACCAGATCTTTGCCCTGAGGAGCGCCATCGAGTGTCAAGTGCTGCTGCCTGGATGGAGTGAGTCTGTGTTTTTGTTTCATCCACTAACGAGTGGATGTTCTCAGCGGATCCCAATGGCACTGAGTCCGTCACTGAGCCTCCGACTGGTAAACTAACAGCAGCATTCCAGCCCTCCACGCGGCCGTTCCCATAATGTTCGATACCACGGGTGACAATCGTATGTTCCTCCTCCTCTCCCCCCGCACTGACTCACGATTTTCAAGTTCTCGCGGCCACCTACTCGGCGGTCACTGGGGAAACCGTCGTGCAAGTGATATGGACCATCCCTTGTAACGCATCACATCGGGCTCATTCAAATTCTGGTATCTCTCCATCTTAATCTGATTCACAAGGGGTCACCGCCATTATCTCTGGATTATCTTCCGCCAAGTTTTGCATTCTCATTATATGGTTTGCCTGTGGTAGCTTCAATGCCATTATGTTACGTTTCATCCCTTTATATACCTCGTCTCAGAGCAATATTGAACTCGGTTGAACACACATGTTATCGGCGATTACGGTACGATTATCCTTAGCACATGCGGGCGATTGGGGGTGATCAACCGCTATGAACACTATTTTTCCCAACTACCAGAATCCGTAGGTCCTGAATTCAGCTTGACTGAATTAACCAATACACGCAAATTCCCTCACACAAATAAATCCAAGTCAACCCAGAGCGAGGTGTCCCCGTTCGATCCGGGGCTGGGTGATTGGGAAGGTGTATCTTTTCCCCTTTGGTATTGTTTCTCAAAGCAGTAGGCTCCGAATTTGCCAAGTAAAAAATAGGCCCAGGAAGATCATTTGGAGGGCGATTACACCAGCTTCTTTCCTGATTCTCGTATTCTGCTTACCCCTGAATTCAATTCAACTGACCTTTAACATTGGCTTGCCCCAGCGAATTCGAGTACAGATTCCTAAAATGAACACTTGAGTGGACCCGTCCACTGTAATTTCAAACCACTCGTTCGGGCACAAGAGGTCCCCCTTCTATGTGGAGCGGGAAGACAGACAAGGTTACAGTCCTTCTTTTCCTTTCCTTCTACCTCTCTTGAAATCCTTGATAAATATTCTCATCATGCAGCAGCAAAACGGCTAACCCCCCTTTCCTCCGCCGTTGTTGCCCTTGCCCAGCCCTCGTCAATCAAATCCAATTGCTCCGGTGGGCCATAATCACCGGGCCATGGTAATAGACAGCCAGTCAGGCAACTCCCACTTGCCTTCTTCACACCGCTCTGAGGATTTACGAAAATATTGCCGTAGCTATTGAAGCCGCTGAAATGTCTCCAGGACCAGCGCACAACATGGCCGAGATGCCCGAACACTCCTGCTATAAATATTGTCCTTTACTCAATTCCACTCGTGCAGAGTCAGTAACCGGAAATTGATGGGAACACACTACCGAGAAGTAACAACGAGAAAGAAGACCAACACAATAACCTCCATTCGCCGCGATGACGTGCTATTCCACTCCAACCTGTTGATTTGTGTATATCGCTTCGCTGATGTGGAGAGAGTCGACCATTACGTCCCAGATCTTCTGGCCTTGCGAACAGCTCTGAGGATTGTTCAGGGCAAGATCGGTCAACATACAGGACCAAAGAGGCAGTTTTAGTGCACTGACCCAGATGACAAGAGCTCTCAAGATGTCCTTATCGTTATCCCCCCACACCAGCGTTGTGGAGAATATTCTGTCCTTCGAACGTATTCCGAACCTCCAGTTCACGCCATCAGAGAGAATGAACGGGAGTGGAGTGCCCAAATCGCCGTAACGTGCTTGACCACTGCACGACAGTCAGTCAGTAGCTAGTAACGACAAGACCTGCCTCGTGGGAGGACTCACACCACCAATGACTCGCCTACGACTTGGCGGAACGTCGCGGCCTTCATAGTGCCCGTGATGTCGGCCTTGGCCTCGATCGGGCATACTGTATTATTAGTGCCTTGGATTGCCGTTTTAACCTGGGCAAGCGTCAGCGCTACAGTGGGCTGCCTGACATTCGCTAAATCGCACTTGAGATTATCAATTGAGTTGACAAGCACGATGAACTCACCAAGGTTCTGGGCAATAACTTTACTGTTGAGACCGGTTACAATGTAGTCGATTGGTCCAGATAAGAGATACGTCTTGTTAGTGTCGGGCTTATAAAATGTCACTCCTTTATTGGGTACGGTGGAGAAGTTGTGCTCTTCGGCGTTCAGGACGGCAAAATCCCACTGCGTTTCCGCCAACGAGACAGCCGCGGAAAGAATAGTATCGACGGCGGTCCGTCGGGTCATTTCCTGTGGAAGACAGGGTTCATCAGCTCTGGACATAATCCCCCGAAGAAATCTCACAGATTTATTATACGTGAGTGAGTGGTCCTTTTCCTTTTGCAGAGAGTCTCGAATAGCCTGCACAAAAGGATCCGACACGGTTACCTGTCGCAGGATCGCTTCAGGCTGGCTCTGGAGGATATCGTGCATGATGTTCGTCGCATAATGGGGCTGAGTGCCAAGAAAGCAGCCCGGGGGAATGCTCCATTCGTTGAACGGACCAAGAGCTTGGATATCTTTGGCACTGATGTTGGAAAATGATATCGCCTGTAGTTAGATTTAGTACGCATGGCGGCACGAGCGATACACCAGGTCTACCTCTGGCTGAGGCTGCCCAACAGGCAACGCTTCAAATTTCCCAAGGAGGGTCGGGGCGGCGTCATTCGCGTCCTTCAAGATCTGGAGGTCCTGGAGGAGGTCCGGCGTAGCAGCTGCCATGAATTATGGGCTGAAAAGACCCGTAGAAATATTTGATGGAAGGGCAAGTCGGTGTAGAGACGCTTTTATACCATCTCTGAGTAGAGGCAATGATGACTTATTCGGACAGACGGAACTAAACCTACCGTATTGCCTGGGCGCCAAACAATTGTTGGGAACATTTCTGCCGTCGACCGTGGTCCCTAATATGACGTGAAGTGTCTCTGTGTTCCTGAGTCTCGTAGCCCTTAGCAGTTGGTCTCATCCCCGAAACCACGCACTATGTTAAAACAGGTGATGTCTTCCCCCCGGAGAGTTTTCACGCCCGACCGGGGGTCGGCGTGCCACAAGTAGATTTGAACTTTGGCAGGCCATCGAAGTAACCTCCGTGCCCGTCGGACATTGCACAACCGTTGAATCGACGGGCTTTGTGGTATATACGGTACCTTAAGGAATATTGGGTCAGGTGCGCCGAGTTGAAGGTTTCCTGTCTTTCGGAGTCGGCGCAACGCCGTTGACAGCCAGGAACCTTGACCCATCACAGGGGCGGCGTATGTACCTCCAGGGCAGGCAGACCTTCTTCGGCCAGATGGAAATTTGGCATACCTCACGCAAAATGTCCAACCCGCCGCGCGCCGTGCGCCTGCATATGCACTGGGGCTGGATTCTGGGCCAGCTGTCACCGTCTGTGCTCGGATGTCGTCCAAGGGGTCACATCGGGAAAAAAAAAGAACGAGTGTTCGAAATGTAGCGCTCCCAGCGAAATGCTCAGCAAAAGGAAAAATGGCGCGTGGGGGGAAAGAAAAGAAGCTTGGGTGAGTGCTCAGTGTCGGCCCGGGAATGTGGCTGTGGTGATCGCGATCGCGGATCCACTCAAGGATCAACCACCTTTTGCCTCCCGCCTTCACCTCCGCTTCCAAGACTCGCTGTCCTCCGGCGCTCGCCCCTCGCCGTGTTATACACCCACCCGGTCTCGATTTCCTCTCTGTGGTCCTCCGACATTGCAATGGAAAGGCCCCAGAAACCAATCAGAAACCAGGCGTGAATCTTAAGTTCCGGTCGGATCCCCGCAACAACGTGTCAAGTAATTGGATTTGCGCGCCTATGATGCAGCGAACGTGGTGGGGGGATTCAAAATTGCCTGCAATATTAGAACGACAGTTGGCCAGTGTGAAATAGTCGATACTCTATGGCGCAGTAGGGCGGATCGGACATCGCCTGTTCCTCTGTGCTCATTGAATGGGAGCCAGGAACATTACGTCTGCCGTTTATTGATATTACAGGCAACATCATGTCTGCCAACTCGACAGCAAGAATGTTTCCGCATTCGTCTTGTCCGCGTTACTCGTGATTTGACCTGCGGGCTCGGTGGTCACCGAACCCGTACTGCTAAACCACGCGTCAACAAATTGTGTATCTAGAGGGTAAATTGTGGGTACATGAACAAGAGACTCTCCTTCCCTTTGACCTTATTTGATCTTCCGGTCTTCAACTCCGGCATTTTCGCAACGGCAGAAAGACCTCTCGTCTCCTACAAAGCCTTGACGGCTCCAGAAGGTCAAGTAAATGAGCATACAGCCAGTCTCAACATCGGTGAGCAAGAGCTAATTCAATATTGATCGACTTTCTCAGAAACCGCGGGTCGAACACGGGTCATACGGGCCCGATCCGTGGTGATCACTATATATTGCACCAACCGCCTACAACATAACATACATGCAATCTAAAAAGTAAATAAAGTTACACAGGAATATAGTTCTGCCAAACTCTGCTAAACCGACATCCTCCAAGTCTTATACTTGGTTGCCAAAATAAAAGGCCGAAGGCCGGTCGGACTCGACTTGTGCCTGCTTTTCAAGATCCAAGGCCGAAGCTCGGGCGGACTTGTCTCATACTTGTTCTTTAGAAGAAAGGGTAAAAGAAAGGGCCGAAGTCCAGTTGGAGTCGTGGGCTCCAGAACAGGCTCTGGTTCGTCCGGGTTCATCGCGGGGTGCGAATTGACTTCCCATTGTCCGACACCGGGTTCCGCGCCATTGCTTTTGGCGCGGCCCTTGGTTGCGCTACAATGGATAGATATATATCATCGTGACTCCGGTCCATCGAAAGATGGTACGTACCCTATCAATGCGACCGACAACGTGCAACCACTGTCGCTCCCATTCTTGGTGTGTATCTAAGAGTAGTGTAGATGGAGGACCATACATACTTCGCGATGGAGAAGCGTACTGTGTAATAAGTGGCAAAGTTGGGGACGATGTGCTAGAGTAAAACAAAATCAACTCGTCGCGGTCAGGGCAGACAATGCGAGGTACCTTCGTGGATTCGAAGTCCCGTGCATATTCAAGCTCCCCAAGTTCCGGACCTTGCCTCAACGGCTCGAAAAGTAATACGTAGGCAACTGTTTTGTTAACAGGCGCAAAGCTGAGGTAACTTGCCAGGCTGTCGTACATCAAAACGTTGTCCAGTCCGATGAGGGGCCATGCATCTGTCTCCCGCAATATGGTGAGACACTGGGCATGTCCACCAAGTGCTGTCTGAAAATCACGGAGCGTAAGGAAGGAATCAGCTAGACCGGGTTGATCTTACGCCTCCAATGATCACGAAAGTGTTCGGCTCGACAACAATTCGGATGACTTCGCTTGCGACTCCAAAGCCGGGATCAGAGCCCATGTAAACTGTGGACAGGGAAATGGGGGTTCGATTTGGTCGAGGTTTGTATTTTATACACCACTGACATCGGAGACCGGTACCTTCAACTTTGATAACATCGCGGGAATGGGTCGGGCTGATATGTGTCAGGTGAGACCCTGGGAGACAGCACGAATGTTTCAGATGCGGCTCCGTGTGACCTTTGGGAATCGCCGGAATGGTTTAGACGGGGATCCACGCACGAGACATCGGAATGACATCTGCCCAGTATAGTCCTGAATTATTATTGCCCTGCATTTATTGCCCTGAATGCAAATGGCAACAACCCGAGTGACACTCGGCCATCCGGTGTGGCGAAGCTATCTGCGCATTCAACATAGGCCATTGGTGCTCAGCCACGTTCAGGTTGTTTCAGGTGTAACTAACAACTACCAAATGCCAACTCCGCGTAACAATTTGAGCTCGAGCCTCCAGAATCTTCCTTCTTTCGGCAAAGGGCGGATCCGAGTCCCTTGCCCCTCAATTCACGTTCCATATGTGTGCGTGATTGACAGATCGATGTCTTTCGAGGGCCAGTAGGACCGCAGTAGGAGCCGGAAATATATCTCAACCTAGTTTATTCATAGCTAAGAGCGCGCTAAACTACGAAAGTAGAAGCATTACGGGGACTTCGGCAAATTAGGCAACGGGCACAAGGATCCACAACTGCTGTGGAGTATCGATTTCTAACCCATTAGCCTGGACCTAGATACAGGAGGGATCAGAGCTGTTTCCCTCTCAAAAACAACGAAAAAATTCCAACCTTTGCTCCAGGGATTCCCAAAGGGCTCAGATCCGATAAGACGATGGCCTCGGTCACCGAATCCTCTGCGCTGATACTTGATCGGGAAAGAGTCAGGCGGTGTGCTCGCGAAGTGGGGTGGTTTTCACGTACTAATAGCACACTTGGCTTTGGGTAACAGCACTGGCACGAATAAGGCGGATCGGGTTCGGGTTTGCTGTCTCCACCAGGTTGCCACCCTCCTGGAGGTATCGGTGTGTCTTGACTTTATTCGACATGAACAGACGACCGGAGTCGTCCATGGCAATTTTCCACTTGAAAATCGGAGATCAGTCTCGGTACTGAGGAAGAAGTAGGGAGCGCACAGTTCTCCATTCGACCGGGACTGTACCAGTGGGGAACATCATCGCAGGAGATGTGTCGATGACGGCGGTCAATTCGCAGTTGGTGTGGACATTCTTCAAAATGAAGGAACCGGTAGGGATCGGCTCGACATCTGCAGCCTACACAGAGGAGTATTACGATTTGGACGATAGGAAGATGAAAAAGTTCAAACTTTTTTCTGTAAGGATTTCAGCACAAAGACGAGGAAAGTCATCAGGGAATACAGACCACATCAATGGTCATTGGGTCGGAGCTGGTGCTATCGACCGAAGTGTTGGTGTCAAGAGGCCCATCTGTGTTGGCGGAGGGAGTGAATGTGGCGACCGAATCTTTGCGGTTTTTGGCACCTTCAGTGGCCAAGGGAGCACGAAAATTATTTTCGGTGGTTGAGGTGAACCAGTTCGGTTCGCCAGTGACTTTACGGCTTTTAACACTGTCAGTGGTTACGGTAGGTAGGTAAGTAGGTAGAATTACACGGAAGTACGGAAATCATTTCCGGTGGTCGGGGTGGGCGAGTTTGATGCTGGAGTGGCGACCGAATCTTTGCGGCTTCGGTCAATGGTTACGGGAACACGGGAGTTATTTCCTGTGGTCGAGCTGGATAAGTTCGATGCTGGATTGGTGACGGGAACATTATTATAACTCTCGACATCTTTAGGGGCCACAGAATTATTTTGTGTGGTCGAGACAGCAGCGTTCGGACTTCCAGATGCGATCGGAGCGATGCCGGTTGGTACGCTGCTGCCCTTGCTGGCTCTAGCAAATATAAACATTAGGCAGTGGGCGAAAAATTGCACACAAGCATACCCAATCAAAGCTACGGTCAAGGTAATGTCACGAACACCGTCATCTCCGCCGTTCTCGGTGTAAATCTAACGGGGACGGACTCAGTGAAAATAGAGGCGAGCAGAACCAAATATCGCACAGTGTAATATGTGGCGAAGTGTGGGACAACATGCTGCAAGGAATAGCTGAATCAGTCCAACGGCAAGCGCCAAAATGAGTCTCATACCTTGGTCGCCTTGAAGTTGCGCGCGTATTCCAAATCCATAACGTCTGATCCAGATTTTGCGGCTTGTAAAAAAAAAATGTACGCCGATTTTTCCTGGACGGGCTGGAAGGTGAGGTACGTCGCATTATCGTGGGTGAGGACTTGGTCTTTTTCCGTAAATTGCCACTCGTCCGCTCCACGGATAACGGTGAGACGTTGAGTGTATCTGCCCAACGCAGTCTGACGCACGACCATCAGCTATTGGATCCACGGGGATGAAAATAGAGCTCACTCCACCAATGATAATAAAGGTGTTAGGCTGCACGACAATGCGAATAGCGTTGCTTGCGATTCCTAGACCTGTGTCGGACGCCATGTAGGTGATAAAGTTGGTGAGGGATCCGGGTGGACAACCCCTCATTATAATGAGCGTGACTCGCGTTGTGGATCATTCCGCGACCAAGAGGAACCTTTCTCAATTCTGTATGTCGCAGGTGGACGGATGTTGCATACCGCATGTCACATACCGTATAATTCAGGGCAATACAGTCACGGTTCACCCCTGGTGGAAGTCACGCGTCGCGGTGGTTAAGAACTCCCGACCATGACCCTCCGCCTCCAAACTGCGTTGAAAAAGCGAGTTTTCTGCACCGCAGGTCGGAATTTTGAAGGGTGTCACGCCAAATTTCGGCCCGCGTCGAGCTGGTGAATTAGTTCACCCGGATCCGACACACCCGGTGTCAATTTGAACTTGCATAGATGCGGAGTAGCCCTGAACAGTCAGGCGGCAGTTTCAGTTTTCGGCCTCATGATCGGATGGGGAGACGAACGCTCCAAGCGGATACATACAGTCGAACGGAATTGGGATCCAGGGGACTTTGTGCTTTCGGCGACGTTGTTCCTGGACAGTCAGAATGTAGACGCTCTTTCCACAATACAGTCGGATGTACTTGGGATCCAGGGGAATTCGTGCTATCGTTCCTGGGCAGTTAGATGGCATGCAAGCCGGGGTACAAGCATGAATAATGTCTGAAATAAATAATCTCCCTGTGATATAAAAGGTCAGAGGCTCACCTTGAACGATATCTCCCACCGCATACACTGAAATGCCCTACACGCCATCTCCCACCGCATACACCACAGGGCCCAACACCACAGGGCCCAACACCACAGGGCTCAACACCACATTGCCCAACGCTAAATTGTCCAACACTACAACATCAAATGCTCTGGGAACCGCAGGAGAAGTGATCAGAATTGTCGTGGAACCGGACACACTGGTTATCATCGGCGGGGTTGGTTCTTCGTAATCATTGCCATGTTTCCTGGAATAACCACACCCGAGCAGACTGCGACCGGTTCCGTTACGCAGCGAGTAACAGTGCTCGGCGTGCTCGGCGAGGAGAAAAAATGGGTGCTTTCCGGCGAAAACAACATCCTGACGGTTGAAGGGTCCGAGGACCCCTGCCTGACGTTCCAGCCTTCCGACAAAAAGGCGTCATACATCCTGTTGTTCGAGTCTGACACGGGCGGATCCGATTTCAACGACGCCGAGGTTGCACCTGACTATAAAGCTAACAAGGTGTGTTTATTCATCCTCTTTCGTTGCCGAACTAAATTCTGATTTCTGCATCACTTTCAGCACATCGTCGAAGGCTTTGCGACGTACTACACCGTTCGTTTTCATTCTCATCCAGAGTGACCCGTGCACTGAATCGATTTTTTGTCAGTTCCACGCAGAGCAAGGGGATGATCAAGATTACCACGATATAACTCTTTCTGTGGTGTTGATCGGGGCCACTAAACCCGGCGCAGGCCCTTCGATGAATGGTTATTAGTTATTACATATACATAGAGATGAGCCCGGAATGTAATTGGGATCCCACGCACCTACCGCACAAACGAAAATGAGATCCTGGCGGAAAACCTTTTTCCGCTTTTGGTGATGCCGGTGACCCACATATTCAATATTGGCCCAGTCCAATCAACTCAACAAGCCAGACCGTCGAAATCGACCAGAGATCCGGGACAGTGAAGCGCCGCGAAGCAGTTTTCAAGCCCAGAGACGAGACTCTGGGCTGGAAGGTTGGAGAGATAATGATCATGAAGGAAGACGGCCGTCTCGAGCTCGGATTATCACGTGCACCATGTGATGTTAACCCTAGGGATAGAAACACGGAACAACAAAACAGGAGAATGTACGTAACGGCGGTCCTCATGTGCGTTGCGACACTCGATTTGATGTCACAGTATATCTCCTGGGTTAAATTACCGCTTTTGTTTGTGCTTAAGCCACTTCGCAGTGTGTTCCGTAGTGATCCGCTTATCTCTTCCCTTCTCCGCTCGTCGCTTGGGGTTACGATCCTGCTTGCTGGTGCGCCTCGTCCGCTCACGACCACAGGTACCGTGAACGGCTACTCAGTACGTGGTCGCCAGCGTAATGCCTGTGTCTCCGTTGTAACTCTTCCACCGGTAGAGCGCACAATCTTTGAAATCTCCGGTGCGTCCACTGCGTTCTTACCATCGATATCTGAACTCATCTCCCGTGCTCCACTCCCCTCGGACATCCTGCCCTCACAACGGCACGCTCCCAAAGCCAGGCGTACACGCACCGCCAACGCGAATCCGCGCTCGGCCTTGCGTGGGCGCCTATCCACCCGTCCGTGGGCTTAACCCCGTGCACACGGCGCGAACGTGATCCCTCGCCCGGTACCAGGATCGTGCGTTCTTCACCCGACCTGCCCAAACCCGCGCCGTGCCCTCCTCGGTCCTGCACGCGACGGCCCAATTCGGCTCGTCGAGCGCGCTGCGCAACAACGAGCCCCGCTGTCGCGGGCGGTATATACACTCGCGCAATCCCCAATCCACCGCCCATTCTCGTCTCTGACGCCGAGCCGCAAATGGATGTTCTCCGCGCAGAGATAGTGTCCTTCATGACGGTGTTCTCCCTCCACCTACTCCGTGTCCAGTCTAAGATTCTCTGCGCGGCGCTCTGTTCTCCGTCCCACGCAGTACACCCGGGTCATCTACTTCATACCGCTCACACGCGCCTTTTGTTCCGCGCCGACTCCAGCCCCCCATCGCGGCGGCCCTCAAGAGATGCGGATCCCGGCGGCTTGACTTCCATTGCTATGGACGGTACGCCCTTTTTTCTCTGCGTTTGCGCGCCACATCAGGGTCGGGGACTTGGTTAGCCATACGGGCGCCAGTCGCGGCGCTCATCGTGTTCGCCCTCACCCACGGACCCACCCCTTCACGTATTGACACGCACTGACGTCTCTCTTTCTTACATCGGTGCGCGCATCCGGCGGCCTCGTCGCGCGGAGCCCTCTCTGTCATGATACGTCCCAGTCGCTCGCCCATCTCCATCCCCGTCCCCGTCCCCTCCGGCTCGTACGCTGTGTACCGCTACATGCGTCTTACGTTATGTACGCGCCTTATACACCCCAATACTCTCCTCTACCCCGTCGTATATGACGGGATCGACGCCGCACCGGGACGTGGCCTCGACCGTTTGAGTCCCATGGGCAATTTGGTTGATGGTCGGGGTGGATCTGATCTGGGTTCAGGGCGTGGAATGCAGAGGGGACGGGGCGGAAATACCGTCCACCCTATTTCTGCGTGGCGGGGTGAGAATCATTCTGTCCCTTGCTCTCCCGCGGGAAAACACCGCCGGTAATGATGGTCCACAGGCCACTAGACCGTTTTTGGCTTCTGCGCCTCGGCGGCCCCGGTATGAAGTCTAATTTTCTTGCACGCCAGAGGACAGTTGCCAAGGTCGAGGAACAGGTGTAAGATCAACATCCCGCAGAGAGCAAAGACCAAAGACGCCTTTTTTCTGCTTATACCTTTAGTACTATGATCAACAAACGGGACGAAGGCGTTGATACCTCAAATACAAGGACTTTCGAAACGAGATAATTTTAGATCGATTTTGGGGATTGCAAGGCCGAGCGTTGATCCACAGTGGGTTCGGATGAATTCCCATCGGACGAATGGAAGTCACCCAAGAAGTGCCCCGGAATACTCCGGATCGCACAGCCCGATTCGAGTCACATCAGCCGCCTCCGGATTCCCTCGGCCGGGCGCCTGTTTCGCGCCACCACAGGCGTTCCGACTTGCGCCCTTGTTCTCGTGCTTGCACGGCTCGCACGTCTCTATGGCGAACCAAGCACCGTATCCAGTCCTCCATAAAAATGTGCTGTGCACCCTGAGAATCCTTGGACGAGGACTTCGAATTCGCCGCAAGAGCGCCGTTATTCCTCCAGATTTAGTTGTCCCCGCTCGGACAAATGGTGTAGCTTGCTGTGCATGAACTCTGATTCTGTCTTCCATTCCTCACCACACTTCCACCTCGTTTTCCGATTGGGCACCTGGGTGGGTCCTGACAAGCGGGGCAGTGCGGCCTGAGAATCTTCTTCAACACCTCAACAGCCTTGGACGGCGAACTTCGAGTCCTTTATTCTAGATCTGGCGTGAGAGGGCGCTTCTTAAAGCTTCATAAATGATAGATTCACCATGGTGACCTCGTTCTATATCCGATGCTGCTCCAGGCACTGGCGTTCCATTCCTCGACAGCCACGCTCACACTGTCGTCGGACTCCTGCGGAGACCCGGGCAACTGCCGCACGTTCCTTGATATTGTCTGGGGCTGCCTGACGACCATCTTCGCGTGCACTTGGATCTCCGTTCACCCCAATGTGCCCGCTCAGGGCCAGACCTGGGTTAAGCTCACCTGTCGCAGATTGGGGATGATGCTCATGGCCATTGTCGCGCCAGAGCTCATTGTATTCTTGGCGGCTAGACAATTTTTCTTCGCGGGGGATTTCTCGAAAAGTACGTTGCGTTTGCAGCTCTGGCGGCGTTCGTTCATGTTTTCGACCAGGATTTGGAGTCCCGCGGACCCATGGATTCTTCTTTGCGATGGGCGGATTCGTTTCTGGTACAGGGACCCCCGTAACAACCTTTAAGCAACTCGAAGATCCTCTATTGGGTGCCCAATATCTCGCGGAAATACGGGCGACTGACGTTGCGTCTATTATGGACAGAAGCAAAGGAGATGCACTTTCGAAGGGCGTGGCACTCATACAATCCGCCTGGTTCATGACGCAATGCATTGCCCGCCTCTTCCAGCGACTTCCCGTCACAGAGCTGGAGGTCGCGACACTTGCATTTGCGGCGGTGAATATCTTTACGTGGCTTCTCTGGTGGGGAAAACCGCTCGATGCGCAGACACCCATTCGGGTCGGCCCGGTCGAAGACGAGAACGACATTGACCCCACAATCTATCTCAAAACCCCCTCCAGCATATGGTCCGTCATGGACGCCGCATACGGTGCAATCTACGGGGGCGACTACCATCCCCGTTCATCTACTCCGGTGCCGCTCCTGTGGTGCCCTCACGTACCACACCGTTTTCTCCACGCATTTCTCCTCGAAACCTCCAGCGCCATCATTTTCGGTGCTATCCACTGCAGCGCATGGGCCGTGGTGTTCCCGTCGGCCGCAGAAAAGTGGATCTGGCGGGCAAGCTCGCTCCTCGTAACAGCCATCCCAGCGGCTATGGGCCTCGTGCAGCTAATCTCCCCTCCCGTCGAGCATTCGCCATTCCTCACGATTCCATTTGCAGCCACTCTGTGCCTTTACATTGTCAGCCGACTTGGGCTGATCATATTGCCATTCACCACCTTGCGGATCCTCCCGCCAGGGGCTTTCATGGACATTGATTGGACGACTTTTATTCCGCATGTTTAGATTCCAATGTTGTGCTGTGGACTCCTTCTTCTATGGATATTTCGATGGACTTATGTATCCCACCGGGACTCCGTCTGATTCAATTCCAGCTTGGTTCACTGATCCGTAAATGTCTCTTTCGGACTTGTGATTATTCTGGGCGAGCGGGAACAAGCCAATATCTTCTAACTCCGCTCGACGTGTACCCCCCCAGCGCCCACAATGCCCTTTTTTGAGCTAAATACCCTCTTTCTCTTTGCTTTCTCCTCTCAACTTTGCCCGTCCAGTCCCCACTCGATGGTTTTGGGACCCGCCGCCAAATGGCGTGGAACCGAAAGATACTGTCCTGAATGGTCGAAACACTCCCAAAGACGCCATCTTCACCTCGTTTGTTACTCTCAAGGGGTCCTCTGATACGTTCCCGCGGTCTGACTCAGCAGTGGGACCTGCGCTTGCGATCTGGGATGTCTTTCAAATGCGATTGCATCAGTGGGCGGGTGCGCGCAACGCACAACGCAGAATATTTCGTCGCACAGAAGAGGCGGCAGAGAGAAAGCAGGCGCGAAAGGGGAGAGGTGAAGGGCGATGTGTGGGAAGAGGAGCGAGGAGTGCCATTACGTTGGCACGATGTGGACAGGGATGGGGTTGTGTTACTGGTGGATGGGAACGATGGAGTGCGTCGGTCGCCGACTCGGAGCGCGGCAAGAGTAGAGACCGAATCCAATCCTCTCGTTCCTCCTCGAGCTCGCAGGCGGATACAGTGCTGCCATACGAAGCCTTGTACTTGTCGTGTTCGGATCTCGTACGCCAGTGCCACTGCCAGAGTGTATCAGTTCTCGTCAGTGTTCAGCGGCACGCCCTGAGCAGCAAAGCGGATACGGCGGGATAGGGTGTTGCCAGTGGAAGGAAGAAGCAGGAAGCGGATGTTAGCAACGGCCATCACCTCATCTTTAATCGGGCAGGAGATCTCCGAGAGATCTAGCGGAGTCTCGGGTTGGAAGGCAGTAAGGCTCCAACTGTTTCCATTTGAAAACGTTTGAAAACAGTAAAAACCATTTCTTTTTCCGTTTACTTTACAGACCCTGGCAAACGGTAAACGGATTGAAACAAACGGTTTAAATGGTTGTCCGGCCCTCCTCCCAGAGGAGAGTAATATGGTGAGCTCCAGGGTCCGAATACCACCTGAATATCTATCAGGACAACTGTCAGAGATATTTTTCTTTACATGCTTCCTTGAAGTGCGGGTTCAGCGAGGGTTGAGGCGGCCGGTTCCCAATGTGGTAACGATCGTTCACGTCAATTGATGGCCGCCTTTGATCCTCCCTTCATATCCGCCCCTTCAATCATGCTGGGCATCTTCTTCTAGTGAGTGATGACCCATCTGGAGGTCTCCGGGCCATAATTTGCCTCTAATCACCCCATTATATCTAGGTAAAATTGCCCCGCCAAAATACCGTTTGAAACAATTTTAAACGGTTTCAAACGGTTTACCTACCGTTTCCGTTTACTTTTTGCCCGATGGCAAACGGAAAGTAAATGGTTGGAGCCTTAGAAGGCAGCACGCGTTGAGAGGTTGGGGGGGTTGGAAAGCAGTAGGAAGGGCGGTATCTGCGAAGCTACCCGTTGCGGCGTAGTGGTTGCGCGATGTACCATAGCGCACAGAGTTAAATATACTTCACCCTTCACACAAATTCAAGTACTCTGCAAGCATACAGACACCCGGTAGAACGTGGGCGCGTCTGAGTTCTGTGACTTGGACCCTCTCGTCTAGGCACAAGAAGGTCCCTGTTCAATTCGGGGCCGGGTAATCTGATCTTTCCCTTCCTCTTTAGCGCGTTGGAATCATAATTAAAATTGGGATGAAAATTAGACGGTGTAGCTCGTCGGCCAATTTAGGTCGGGTTTGACATTTTGTATCCAATTCATCCATGCCCCGCAAACTCCCTCCGCAAATCCATGCATAGAATGGTAACAGGAACACCCGGTAGCACATTGAGTGCTCCTTGCCTTCCTGAGTCAGAAGGAATGGGTTATCTGAGCACAAGGAGGTGCCCGTTCGATTCGGCGCCGGGTGAAAGGGAAAGTAGTTTCTGTGTTATTCAATTCGGCCATGGCTGAATTCGTGAATACAATCCCGGTGCAGAACGGGTAAATGGTAGCACACGGAACCGGGAATTGAACCCCTCTCTAATTTTCCAAGGCCATCCGTCTTGAGTTGCTCGTTAGTGGAATAAATAACATCGTGGTCCTATTCATCCCTTCCGCCCACTCGACGTTTTATGTGCTCGTATTTGGCGCGACGCGTTGAGTGGCAATAATCACGTGCTCTTGAATTACTGCACGTGCTGCCGTTTCACTCTCCATCCCTGGCTCCCAACTCGACCTCATGCAGATGCACTTGTAGAACCTGCGCGACGCAATGATCCTATCCACAAGCTTGGAAGTTTTGGGAAATCGCAGCAACAGAATCCGTGTAAGTTTTTCCCGTCGCGTGGTTTTCAGCAGCGGGGCTGTCTCCTCCGTCGAAAAACGCGAAGTCATATTCTCAAAAGCCCCGCGGCTCTGCAGTATCTCTCCATCCGAGCTGTCCACATTCCGTGAGCGCAGACCACGACGATGAAGCTACATATGCCGACAGATTGACGCACTGGAAGAATCTTGCCACGGCCGCGGACCACTGCACGTCGAGTGTGACATCAATTTTGGCGCTGGAGAGCCCGAACAAGAGAAGGTACGCTACGATGGCGTCGCCAACTTGGCGCACCTGCCTGCGACGTCTTGTCATCACGAGAGACCAGTTCCTGGATCGTCTCGTCGCGCCCGCGTGCGTCCACGGCACCATCGACCATGTTCTACTCTTTTTACACACGTCCACTTGTGCATTGACACGCCTCATACTCTTCATGTGCGACGTCGCGGACACACGTCATCCACCTCCTGCTGAACACGGCGACGTTATCCATCCTTGCGCTCGATTTCCTTGGGCCCTCGACCGTGATGAACGCCCTCATTCCCACACTCACCATCAGGGTTGAGGGCGAGGTTCTAAAGCCCAGCCTAACCTCCCATTCCTGGGGATCGGAGACCGCAACGACACCATGGAACGTGTTTTGTTCATCGACATGGTGTAGTCGAGGGCCCGGCTTCGTTTCGTCAGTGTGTATTTCGGCCGCCGGCGATTCAGGCGTGCGCCTGAAGGCGTTTTCAGCGGGGGGAACGGAGGTAATCATCTTGAATGCGCAGGGGGCCCGGCCGGCGATGGCCAGGCGGCGGGATTATTGAGTCGTAGTATTTTGTTCATTTCCAGCAATCAAAATAAACTACGTGGGGCATCTATGCAGGCTCCATTTTTTGTTCAGCAGTCGTCCATCTAAAACTCAATCAAATCCGGCGGCCGATAAAATTGCGGAATAATTGGAAAAATGTGCCGCTGTGGTGTTCAGCGTGACTTCCTGTGACTGTGCTCCGACCAGGGATAGATTGGCCAAGGTGAGGGTGTTGTCAATGTACTCTGGGTACGAGGTGGAAATCACAGTCGTGAAGTTTGCTTCAATGGTTTTTTGAAAATATTTTGTTATGATGCTGCAGTTCTGGCACCGGAAGATGAACTGCGCTGCGTCCGTGCCCCATGTAGACAGAGGCGAGAAAGTCGCATTCACTTGTTCGTTCAGGAGAGGGATGAGCGTGTTATTCGACCTTTGAAAGCGATACGTCAATTTGCCATGATGGAGTGATCAACGACCAAGCGCACCCTAGAGTAGCGACCTCGGCTCTGCAGAAGTCGATCGAGAACGGTGTTGATTGCGCTTCTTCTGCAGAGATAAAATCGACGTAAAAGAAGAGCCTGAACTCAGAATGAATAACAATGACTGCAGAGGAATATCCCAAAGGCATACCCGACTGCCACTGGCACTGCCAACTGCCGCTCGACCAACGCATTTTCTTCGCCCAGGAGGATTCCAGAAAATCTTCATGGGGGCCCGATGAATCGAAACTCTGGAGGATATGGGGAGGCGGTTTAACTTACCCGTAAGGCAAAGGAAATGCCTAGACTGTGTCAGCGAAATTTTACAAGGAATTAGAAGGCATCACTTGCTCCTATGAACGTCACAGATAAATCAGAACGTAGTGGACCAGAGATTGGGACATGGATGGCATACCGACAACGAGGGCCTCATCGACATGTCCCCTCTCCCATTGGGGAGGCAACGCGAATCCGACGGTAACATTGAGGGTAGGATTCTGTGAGAATGAGATCAGTCCGGATGGCCGCAAAGACGTGAAGATTTCTGACGAATATTTGTTCGAAACAGACACCGGTGCCGGGGTTGCATACTGTACTGGACTGGCACGTAGAAACTGTAGGGTCCTTATAAACCATCTCCACTTAGGCGAATGCAATGGAATTTACCGGCAGCCAGGCATCCGAGAATGAAGACTGGAAGTAAAAGAGGCATTGCGGCGGGAACAGGGTAGAGTAAGTTAGCCGGCTTTTGAGTGGCCACGGACTCGTACAGCACCGTATATATAAATTTAGCTGTGCTCCATTCTTCGGCAAGGTAAGGAGATCATGGAGTCGTGTGTCGTGCCTTAGAGTTCGCAACGATCGTGAATAAGATGTACGCGGAACTACCCGGGTTGAGCTGAAGCGAAACAGCAGGTTCAACTGTTTCATGCCATACGTGATGATGTCTGTCCACCGGGTACGCTGAATAGCAGTTGATAAATGGCTCTCCGCCTTTAGATAAATTTTGGCCAAGTGACATGAATCAACTGCTGAGATATTACAATGCTGAATACTTGAGAACAAGGGGGAATCAAAGCGACTCTCGGTAACGATCAGATGTCAAGTGTTATCTGGTGCATTGCGGTAATTTAATCGGATGTCCATTGCGTTCACCGATGTCTTTGTGTCTGTCCGCCCATCAGAAGTTGGGGATGAAGTACAAATAAACATACCACATTCACTGTGTCCCCCGAAGTCCCTGTCAAACACGACCCTCGGCCCCTCGCCCCGAACCTCCTACCACACCGGGAAATTCCTTCCAGCAGAACAACCGCAGGGCAAACAAACCGATACTGTGTTACTTACGTATCCAGTTTAGTAACGGGAGGCCTAGGCAGTTATTAGTGCTTCCAAGGCACGGAACGCTCAAGTGCCGTAACTCTCTCAGGATCGGTATCAATTGAAGTATTCAATATGATACGCACATCTCGGTCCCTGACCTCCAGCGTTTCCTCCATGTCTCTTCCTCCGACACCGGCAGAGGCAGCAGCCCTTCTACACCAGCTGCCGTTGAACAGCCCTATCATCGAGATATTTCTGAACGGTGATGCTATCCCTGTTCTCCACCGAAATAAACCAACGTAGCCTTCCATGAAGGAATCTTCACCTGTCTGTTAATATTTTCCCTGGGTGCCATTTGTAAGTCCAATGACATCCACTGTGATTCAGACTGGTGAAGTTTATTGTTTCCTTCAACTTAGGGATAAAACAGAAGGGCAACGACCACAGAAAGACGTGGTCCGCCCTGATTATCTTATTGTATTCATGCGCGACCATACACTCCTCGATCTCCTGGGAATTCCTCATCCTCGCGTTCCATAATTATGGGACATCGCCAGACCTACTGAACGCTTTAATCCATCCCAATTTAACGCTCAAGATTGTAGGTTTAATTGCCAATCTTCTCAGCATTTTATTGGCAGACGCGATTATGGTACGTTGTTCAATATCGCACGAATGCGTTTCCTGATACATCCAAATAGGTCTGGAGATGTTGGATTATCTGGGGCCGCTCATGGATCGTAGTAGTTTTGCCTATCTTGGCCACGATTGCCGGAACAGGTCAACTTATCGTCTCCACCTCTAAAGTTATAATAGCTGAAGACCCTCCGAGTTTAGTTTGTGCTGGACTTGGAGTTGCCGGACAAATTGCTGTCGCCTTTGTCCAAGACTCTACCTCCACCACCCGTCTTGCGCCTCTGGTCCGCTTTAGCACGCCATTCCTTTCGATGTCACTTGCCGTAACATTATACACCACCGCGGTCATCGCATGGCGAATTATCCGTGTACAGCGATATGCAAACAAGCATGGTATCAAACGAGTCAACTTCGACTACTCGCCTGTACTGGAAATTCTGATCGAATCGTCCGCCCTGTATGCGGCCAGCCTCTTCGTATTCGTAGTTCTCCTGGCCATGAAGAATCCAAATCAAAACTATCTTCAGAATATCCACGCCCAGATCGCCGTATGTACTACATTCGTTCAGAATTTTTGATGCTCACGCCTATGCAGGGTATAGCACCTACCATCATGATATTTCGCATTGCTGTTGGCCATGCTCGGAAGAATCAGGACTGGATGTCACCGGGCTCTGATTTGGACCTTGGTTCCTCAGTAGAAACCTCTCGTCCTCGAGGCCCCGACCACTTAACAGGAATGGATGGAGTCGAAGAAGGAGGAGGAGGGAGTACCGTCGGCACCTCTTCGAGTTCGGTGGATAGACTTCAAAAGAGTAAGACTGACCTTGTGGAAAACTTACAGTCCGTCTAGTTCTACCGCAGCGAGTCGTACACCGGGAAATTTTCTGGAAACAGCGCTCACGCATCCGGCCGTCCATGTGATTCTACCTACCTACCTACCGTACTCGTTCATTGCATTAATTGTAACACAAGCGCTCAAGAAATAATGATGGGACCTTTTTGGCGGGAGATCCAAAAGTAGATAAATTGGGAATGGAGGATTCTCGCCGAGTCTATTCCTGAGTGTTACTCATCATGATAGAACCTACGCGGGACTTGATTAAAGCCGACGCAGCGCATTGAACCTGCCAGACACCTGTCTGTCAGATACGCATTCATTAGTCCCAGGCCCATCGCGGTCCACGTCTTGAAGCTGTTCCGCCCACGCAAGAACATCCTTGGCCTCTGTTTGCATGCGGGACAACCTCGAAGTCCGCAGATATGGCAGATGGCCTCATGCATATGCCCCGTAACTTCAGGCGTAAGATCTGAGCATGTGGGCATTTTCTCTCGTTGGGCCTCGGCCCTGTCAATAACCCCAAAAGGTTGGCGCATATGAGGCCGTCACGGTTGACCCAGTCAAGGGAACTGTGTACCATGTAGAACGACGTCTGGCGGAAGGCCGTGGTGTCTGGAACGAGATGTTCTGATACTGAATATATTGACAAATGCCCAAAAATGTTTTTGGTCGTCTGCTGGAGTATTTAAGTGAAGGTCTCGTCGATGATATTTTCGTTTAAGGACCGGCGTTTACCTACAAAATCAGACCTGAACGACCTGCACGTGCGGAGGAGCAATTATAAACCTACCGAATCGGAACTGTGGGGCAACAAGGTGGTTTGCAACGGTAGAGTTCCCGCCGGGCCGGCGTGAAATTCGAATCCTGGGTGCGTTAGATGGTTGAGGGGGATGGTCTTCCACTTGAAATTCCCCTTGTTTTGGCATCGCTCCGAATCCAGTACGCTTGCAGAGATAGCTCGATAAACGGGGCACAGGGGCCTACAGTGACCAACCTAGTGCCGGGAATAAAACTGACTGGGTCCCTGCACTCGTAGCACCAGATTAGGATTGGCACGTTCACGGAGTGCAGCTCTAGCTCATACCTTACCGCTTTGTAACGTTCCAGACCTGTACGTATAAAATCGGAGCGGAAGCCCCGGGCGGCCTTGAATCCATGAATTGATTTCCCTTTTTCTGCTCTACGAATCTGAATCGGTATCCGTGCCTTCCTCGTCCGAAGTCGTCCCATCGGATTCCTCGTCCGAAGCATCGCCGGCCTTTGAATCCACACTGCTCGATGTATAGCTGGAGATGTATCCAGGAGGGTGTACCCCGATCTTTCTCACAGACGGCCCCCACGCGCGACGATAGAACCGACGGAAATGCTCTGCTTGCACGACGGTGAGCTAGAGTAAGGGACAGCTGGACCGGGAGACGAGATTCCGGACAGTCGCGACGGGGTTGGGGGCGAAACATGGCTCGTTGATACGGAGGTTAAGCAGACCCTGTAGGGTCAGCTCCTGCAAAAGCTGCATGTGGGAGGGGCCTGTGCTGTCGCTGTCGAGCTGTAGTGTAGTGAGATGCACTAGCGGCAGAATATTTGTGACGGTTTCCATGGTGTCGTCGCCAGAGGTCGATTCAAAATCGGCTACGAAGATCGTGAGGTTGATGACCTCACGGAGGACCTCGAAGATATCGTGGGAAGAGTGTACGCCGGTGAAGGATATCGTGGTGAGTTGCCTTGGAAGGGTGAACTTGTTCGGGATAAACCCGCGCAGAATGAGCAGTTCCTCGAGCTTCGGGGCCTGGGTGAACATGTGCACGGGCCTCGTCCATATCAGTGATGGAAAACGCCAAAACACGCAGAAGCGGTGTTTCCCCGGTGAGCACGAAGAAGCCCGAAAGTGGAATGCACAGCGATACGGTCTCCCAATGTCGGCTACGCCGCCCAATTGCACTGATCAACTCGTGCAAGGAGGGATCTGGAATAGCGCCCGAGGGTGGGTCGCAGACCAGTGATATTCTCAAAGGGCAATCACGGGAGCGATCCCGGCAGGTAGGTGTCCAAGAACCAAACGCGATTTTCGGCGGTGACTGGTGACGGAGAGTGATATCTTGGTCCAGAATCGAGGAGTCGACAAGGCAATTTCTCGCCATCTACGACATATTTGGGAGAGAATGAAAGGATGTCTGAGCAAAGGCGAGACCCTGTCGAATGGGGCGATATTGTGCAGGGAGATCTCGGAAACGAGCTCGTTGGGAAGGATGAAGATAGATAGACATACGCCGCCAGACTTTCTCGGAGGTTCTTTTGTTCGGCTTTGAAAGCACGAATGGAGGTAGACAGAGCAGCGATCTGTATGTCGAGCGCGTCTATACGACCGCGGGTAACCGCTGGATGGGCTCGGAGATTCGTTTTATCGGCTTTGAGAGCACGATCGGAGGGAGACAGAGCAGCGATCTGTATGTCGAGCGCGTCTATACGAGCGCGGATGACCGCTGGCGTGAAAACATCCGCAGACAAACTGGGAGTTAAGGCAGAGGACATGAGCTGTTGAGAGCATGTTAGTCAATCGCGGGGGATTCAGAGATAACAACTAACTGAGGAAGCACTATCCACAGTGGCAAGTCTATGGCAGAGACGAATTTGTCCTCTCAGAGGCTGAGGGCAAGCTGAAGGTGTATCAAGCGCGCCACGCCTCACGTGGATTAGAAATAGGGACAAACATCGCGTCGCGTGAACCTAGAAAGGGGACTCGCCAGTAATTCGTCCTCAAGAGCCAGTTGCGAAATTACTTTTGGAAATAGATGAGTCGGGATAAATAGACGGCCCATGGCCACAGGAATATATCTCTCGCAAAAATTCTCATTTCTAATGTGGTGTGGAATGTCCCGAGACAAACCCGACTCTTGTCTTCGGTGTTCAGGATATGGCGCCTAACCTCACTTTCAAGATACACCGCGTCCGTGGATTATCCTACTCATTACTCACTTAAACGGATATTTCGGCCCAGAAAAAATAAAACCATAAAACGTAATAGATTTACCACAAACTCGGATGCATGACTGCGCGATTGCAGAGATCTCATTCGCCGAGGTTCAACATAACAAGATGGCTCGATTCACTTGATGTTTGGAATTCGCCGCAAGCATTCAACTAGACATTCCTTTCTATATGTGACACCGCGAGCCGTGGAATAAGCAAACGTGGGTCCGGGGTCGGGAATCGTCGCGGAGACCGTAATTCCAAGGTAGCCGAGATACAGACACATCCCCCCGAAAGATAGAGCGTGAGCATCTCGATGAGGTCCTTTTCAGTCAACGTCCGCAGCCTCTCGGCGTTTGCCTTTACAATCATTTAAACATGAGAACCGCGCGCCGGATGGAATGAAGAAATATTACTGTGCCGGCACTGTACGGGGCAACAATCTGATTTTCAACGGTGGAGTCGTCGAGGTACTCGCGGGCAGTTGTGAATGGGGTCGGATACTTTATAAATGTAAACGTGTCATACTCCGCTCCGTCCGCCTACAGATTCATTGAAGATTTGTCTGTTCCGAGTGGACCGTATATTTCCAGGCTGGACTCGAAAATAAAGAAAATACATGGGGACCACTCTCGTAACACGGCGGACAAGCAACTGTCATTTGCGGGATTGAGGGCAACTGTCATGGAACGGCCACCTGAACTGTCATTTGTTTAACTCCGGCCAGTTTCTCCTTTGGGCCAGATTTCGGGTTTTTCCGCGGGCACGATGCAGCCTCGCGCAGCTCACACTTTTTTTTTTCAATACAGATTGAGACGAAAAAAAAATCTTGAATCTAATCCTTGTTCCAAAATTAATGTTCTTTTGCGAACAAAAAACCGAAGTGTCAGTTCAGTGGCTTCTAGCCGTCGCCGGCAAGCCGACATCAATTTTACCATCACAACCTGAACAAATAACGCGCACGCGTGGATATTTTCGGGTCGCCGTGGCTGCAATTCTTGTCCTACCAGCACAGAACAAAGGATTGAAATATTTTGAAGGAGCAGTACATGTCCTCAGATCATCTGTGTAGGCTGTGCAGGATATTACCTGCACTGTTCTGTGTGTTGGTCAACAGCTGAAACTATGGGAGTCACAAAACTTGTTGAGAAAACCAGGCTCTCAGGCTATGTCCAATGGGCTGTGTGTATCTGCTGAGCTGATGTAGGTCCACCTTGTAGATGCAGGGTATTCCTGAAGGCTGAGAGGGATAAGACATGTCTAGGCAAACTTTGAAGGTGGCATTTCTTGGCTGTTATAAATATGTGGCCACATTGTAATATGTTACTTACCTGGAAGACATGCAGATCACAAATGAGCTGGGAAGGTGTTGACCATAGCCTAGAGGCCTGTTCCATTGCCCGATAGGCTGGACCTCTGACTTTTACATTCAAAGTAGTGGTTTTGAAACATACCTCAGATTATATTTGGTCTTTGTAACTGTGTTCCAAGATGCAACAGTCACCATTTTGACCAGTTTATGAAATGTGATTATAATCTCCCGGAAAATGGATGATTCATGTGTTGCAGCTGCTTCAAAAAACTCTGAGTGACAGAGAGCTTCCATACTGACATTCAATCCTCCAAAACACAATATATTCTTCCAATGTAGCGTCCTCCAGTTTCGTACTTTTACAAAAACAAAGGATACTGGAAATAATATTGTGCACAGGTTGAACAGATACTCTGCCATGGAATCTCACTCCAGATACTCCTTTAAATGACTGCAGTCCTGATTTTGTGTTGGTAGGATAATAATTGCGTCCACAGTGGCCGGAAGCGTCCACGCGTGCGCGTTGTGTGTTCAAGCTTTGATGCTAAAATTGATGTCGGATTGCCGGCTCGAACCGACCTCTGAAGATTAATTTCGCAAATTGCAATAAGGTCCAAACATTTTTTTTAGTCTCAATCTGTATCGAAAAAAAAGACATGCTACCAAAGTCTGCGCGAGGCAGTCGCGAGGCTGCATCGTGCCCGCGGAAAAACCCGAAATCTGGCCCAAAGGAGAAACTGGCCGGAGTTAAACAAATGACAGTTCAGGTGGCCGTTCCATGACAGTTGCCCTCAATCTCGCAAGTGACAGTTGCTTGTCCGCCGTGTAATCCTACGCCCGATCGAAAACCTCGGAAGGTTACGGAACCCCCGTAACATTACGCGGAACAGACGCTGTGACAGCTTCACGTGGTGTGACCTTATTTTCTTCTCCTGCCACCAAAATGTCGGTAGCCCGCGCCATCCGTACCTTCACATCTTCCTCCTTCACTGCTGCCCCAACTGCCGCATTAAGTTCTGTATCGTGCGTCTTGCTCTCAATATCTGGCTTGCTCGCTGACACCATCACCCAGAAAACCCAATGTCTTCGTGCGCGATATTGGCTTGAATTTCCTCATGAAAAGTCTCATTTTTTGCCCAGTTTGACATCAACATCAACGAGAAGGCCGGCGGGCGGATAGTGTTCAAGCTGTTCGACAACGACGTGCCGCGGACGGCGACGAACTTCCGGGAGCTCGCGACGGGGCAGCACGGATTCGGTTACGCAGGATGCGGCTTCCACCGGATTATTCCGAATGTGCGTGCGGCTGCCCATGCTCTCCAGTTCAGTAACGTCTAATTGATTTGTACATCCCTAGTTCATGCTCCAGGGCGGTGACTTCACGCGTCACAATGGTACGGGTGCGTGCGCATCCCTTCCGTCGAAGTGTCTGCGTCTGAGCTGCCCTCAGGCGGGAAGAGCATATACGGCGAGAAATTCGCGGGTACGTCCGATCTTGCTGCTTTTTGTGTCACCAACCCCTTTCCGCAGATGAGAACTTCATCCACCGGCACAACCGCCCGGGCCTGCTCAGCATGGCCAACGCCGGGAAAAACACCAACGGCTCGCAGGCGTGTCTACCCCTCTTCCCTCGTCGCGCAGACCATGACGTTTATTTCATTCGCAGTTCTTTATCACGACGGTCGTAACCTCACATGTGCGTGCCGTGCCTCTTCTGCGTCTATTTCCGATCTAAGCCATCTCTTCATAGTTGGACGGCAAGCACGTTGTCTTCGGTGAAGTCGTCGAGGGCATGGACGTTGTCAAAACAATAGAAACCTACGGCAGCGCAACCGGCGCCCCGCGGGCCAAGATCGTCATTAGCCAGTCTGGTGTCGTTGAGTAGAGGATAATTGCATCGTTCGTCGTCCTTGTCGCTACCGAGGAGCGGCATTCACCCCGGATTCTGGGTCCCAGCATACCCATGTAGTTGCTGCGCACGGTCAGCGGCAAGCGAAATGGGATACAGTTTTTCAAGGAGGCCGATTCACCTCGCATTTACTACTCTCGCTCCGCTTGAGCCCTCACGAGACGTAGCGAGAAGATTCCGTCGCGCTGTGCGGGGCCCCGTTGGAGGGTTTCTGCGCGCTCTCTCACATTAACTCGATCTACGCGCCGCGCGCTCCTGCAGCGCCGGCACTCTGAATACGCCCAGAGCCTATCGCGGTGCGCTCGCGCGACCCTCGAGCATGTGGCATCCCGGCTGACGTGCCCTGCTCAGACGGCTTCTCCGCTCCCGCTCGGGTTAACTCGACCTGCGTGCAGCGCCGGCACTCCGCACCAGCGCGCTCGCCCCACCGTCGGGATTTCTGCGGAACAGGCGCGACTGGGCGCTTCGTCGCTGCCCTGCGCTCAACCCGCGCACATGTTCCCGGCAACGCTCATGATCTGCAAAGCATGTCTATAGGTCTCTCGGCGCACGCGAGTGGACTACGTTTTCTTTTCTCGAAGATCGATTCTGATCCAACTACGGCCCTTAGCAGTGATCCTTCTCGTAGCCAACGTATCGCGGAGGAGGACAACACCGTGTCCCGGTGCGACTGTAGATGTCCCTTCATTCAAAGATCCCACCACCGTTCTCTGACCCATTCCCTCCAGCGCCGGTACGAACGAGGAAAACACCGCTGCCCTCTTTGCATATGTACCAAATAATTCGGATTTCAATTCCAGGCCCGACCTCTGACTCTCCGGCGCGCATGAGGCCACACTCTCGATCTGATAAATAAATTCCAGTCTCGGCACGCACGCCTCTCCCCTTTCCGCTGGTAGGTACCTGCTAAATCGAATTTGCAATAGCGGCTCGCCATTGTCTCGCGACTCGCCGTGCGTGTAGATTGATAAATCGGTAGGAACGAGTTGAATACTTTTCGGTGGATGAGGGTGGTTGCACACCGGCGAAGAGGTGATAGGGGAAGCTGGTGCATGGCGAGTTTCACGGTCAGATGCGTCAGATCATGGCTGCAACTCGCGACCCACGCGATCACGGAAAGAGAAGTATGGTGCCCAGTGCTAATGTTAAGGGAAACTATCTCCGGCCATGCAGTCACGAAGGGCAATGTGACAAGAAAACCGGCGGCCCAAATATCCGGAAGGTTGGACAAGGAGAATGTGCGGATATGGTGGAGTTGGCTGATGGATTGGATAACGGGGCCAGAGAGGGCGAAACGGGGATTGAGATGCCAGACCAAACGTCGGGTCACAGCTCACTGGGCACTCCGAGTCGGATGGCGTCATCAATCGTGAGGGACTCCGAAATTCTTGTCCGGATCATGATCAGGATAAGCGGAGCATGCTTGAGGTTGCCGAAGTTAGTGAAGCGAGGTGAATACTGGTCGTTTCAACGCTACTGCGATCGATGAAGGTCAAGAAAACTTACGGATGAGTCCGAATGATCGGATCACGGGGCACAGGCGGGGCACGCGTCATCTTGACGGCACAATTTCATCTCCCTCAGGCCCGTCCATGGCCTGATATCCCGGTATTCAGTACAAATGGAATCCAGAGTTCAAGGACGGCCACAAAATCGATGAGCCAGGACTCCCCGTATCCAGGCGTAAGTAGACCCAAATTGGCTGGAGCATCTCGAGCAGAATATGCAGTTCCTCTGGGAGAATCTCCTCCAGACAGGAAGCCGTCAAACGTGCCCCCTCCGGAATGTGGATGGTTGGTCGCTTTTCTTTTCTGATCCTGATCCTTGCAGTTGGGATGGACTACTGTACCGTGCTGAACGCACACCACGTTCCAACACAAACGGAAGGGGTCTACATTGACCGGAGGCAACGGAAGCCATCCGTTGAAATAATGTCTATTCAAGCCGACTCTTCAGGGGGTCTCTTAGATCATGCGCCACAACAGCGTCCGGAGGCTACCACTGTTGCCCGTTCCGGACGCCACACCAGGCACTTCCGACAGAGAACTATATGATAGGGCCGACCCGCACTGCAAAAGGCTTGTTCGATCAGCTCCAGCGCGGACAATATAGCGCTGGCATCGCCGGCAATCATCTCAACAGAGCACATAAATAATCTCGCAGGTGTACGTCCAATTTTCCTGGTTCTTGAACGTTTTCTCTGATTTATCCTATTGGAAAGCAGACATTCCTGCTTTCTTGTATTTATACTAGAGTTTAATTGACGGAGGCTCCTCGTCTTCTGCCACGAGCTTCACGTAAAGCGGCGGTCCCTTCTCCTCGAACGGGATTCCTTCTTTCGACCTCCCGACCGACGGCAATATGATCTGCGATAAATTCCACACGATTTACAACAAATAAGGGAACACCAACTGACGGAGGAGGGTTATGATATCCTTCGCACGGGCCGCCTTGTTCGCATCCGCTTTCTCCACGCCAGCACGCGCCTCTGCGAGGATACGCACTGCGGTTTCGTGCATCACGTCGCTCATCGCCTTCACGCGCTGCACTGCGGCATTCGGCGTCCACTCGACGAGCCAGCGCCGCATGCTTGCGGGGCCGAGGCGTACAAGGAACGGCGCGAACTAGCGAACGAGGGAAAGAGAGAATATCGTCGGGCTGCGTGCGGGTTAACTCCTATTTCAGTGGAAGGAATGTTGGACGCACATGAGCTCACCGATGACGTGGGTGTAGGCATTGGTCGCCGGGGAGTCGAGCGGGTCGAACGAGTGGCCCAGGATTGTCTGGTCGACGGTCTCTAGGGCCGCGCGAGACTAAATCGCGGGGTGCCGGGATGAGAGTGCAGTCGAGACCTAACCCTAACCCTGCTTAATTACTTTCTGCTACTACAGCATCCCAGTCAATCATCCCATCCGGTCACACAGACTTGATATGCTGGGCGAGACTAACTCCTGCACTCGGCAAGTACCTCCAACACCCGCAAACTTTTTTTCACCTTCCTTGCACATCTGTGGATACATACTTGCAGTCTTCAATGCATAAGCCTGCTTGCTGGGATTAATGTTATGTTCTTGATCAAGGGCAGTCCATTTCCGCACCCATCTTCCCTCCCCGCATCTGTGCGTCCCTAAACACCAACTCATTTTGAACAGCCTGAACCTGTGTCCTGCCACGAAGCCTTATGCGTGCAGCACCGGGATATCCGTACGGGAGGTAAGTATTAATCCCAATCATGCGACAACACCATAAAAGCGGTATTCGGACCGGCAGAGATAATGTGTAGACACATACCTAATAGATTGGCTCGAGATTTTGCGATATTTTCGGTATTGGCACCAAAATGTTGTGTCGAAGCACTTGAACGAACCTGAGGTGTTAATACAAATCAGTATGTTTTGTCATAAATATAAGTGATACACGTTGAATTTTTGTGATCGTGTCGGCTGCCAAAAGCCATAGAATCAGGCCGGCATTTGTATCAAAACGATCTGAAAATAAAGTCAGTGTTCAAATTCTTGACCAATAAAGTTACTATGGGAGTGCTGGTCTCAGGATTTGGCCAGAGTTTCGGTCTTTGCACTGAAACACGTCGTGTTGAGGATGTTGAAGGGGTCTGAAGAGTTAATTCAACTCAGTAATGTTTGTGATAAATATAGAGACATACCTGCAAAAATGGGCCATGGTTTCCGCCTCTAAGAGCGGTAGAATCGAGTACAACCTTGAACGATCTGATAGCAAAGTTGGTGTTCAAGTCTTGACCAACCACCAACCACGGACTTCCTAGACTAGGGAGTGTGATTCCTCAGAATTTGGTGATAGTCTCGGTTTTTGGACCGAAATGCCCCGTGTTGAAGAGCTTGAATGATCTTGAGGTGTTAGGTCGAGTCAGTGATGTTGGTTATGAATATGAGACTTACCAGACGCACCCAGTCCGAAATTTGGCCGTGTTTGGACCGAAAATCATCGCACTGATTTATTTGGGTACACCTGAAGCGTTCGAGTTAGAAATGTTTGTGACAAGTATAAGAGATGTGTCTTGGGAAATCGGCAATAGATTCAGCCTCCAAGGGCGTATAATCCGGTGAGGGTGAATACAGCTTGAAACGATCTGATAGCAATGTTAGTTTTCAAGTCTTGACCAACAAAAGACACGAAACGTACTAGTATTGAAATTTGGTGATACATAGTTGCGGTCTTGGGACCGAAACACGTCGTGTTGGTTCATTTGAGTACACCTGAGGTGTGAAGGCAAGTCAGCAAGGTCCGTTGCGAGCATCAGAGACATACCTTGAGAATCAGCGATAATTTCTGCCTCCAAGAGCTGCGAAAGCGAGTACAGCCTTGAATGATCTGGGAACAGACCCAGTGTTCAAGTTTGAATGTACCTCAATAAATACAAATACATATTGAAGAATAATGGTATCCGAGAAGTTGAGTTTCAAGCCAGCTGAAACTGCTCAACAGGCTGTGTGTCTCTATGCACAGAATGGCCGTATACGTGGACACACATGTTGGCTTATTTCTCCAACAATGTGCCCATGCAGATACGGAGCCCGGGTGAGAAATTGAAATTCTTGCACAAGAGTTCTGATGAGCTCAATTTTTCACCAAAATGGAGGCTGTTTGGACCGTTCTTCCTCCCAGCACTAATCCAGACAAGCAGGTTTATTTATGCCCTGAAGACTCTCAATTTTTCTAACACACCAATCCTCAATTTCAGTTCTTTGCTTTTAAATATTTCATCCATATGCATGGTTCGAACCCATTCAAACTATGTTTGTTTTCATGTGTTGACCAAAAAAAAAATCTGTATTCAAGCATCTGAAGTTCAAAGTGTGATGGTTTTAACCGGTTTAAACCATAGTGGTTTAAACCACCACGGTTTAAACCAGTTGGAACCATCGTGGTTTTGTACCAAGTTGCAACCATTGGTGGTTTGAACTGAGTTGGAACCGTGTGGTTTAAACTGGTTAGAACCATGGTTTAAACCGGGTCGAACCATCAGTGGTTTGAACCAAGCTGGGACCATGTGGTTCAAACCACAGTTCAAAATATACAGTTAGAAGAATAATATATAGGGGACACAGTCACGGTTTAAACCATGATGGTTCAAACCAGGTTCCAACCGGGCCCTGGTAGGGGTACGACAGGGTTTAAACTGGAACCCTGCTAGGGTACGCTGTCTCTTCGCCGTAGCTGTCAGTCCCTTCTCCTCCTTCTCTCCATCCTCGTCTCTAGCTAACTCACCACAGGACACATGCCTCGCTTTCAAACACGCTTTAATCCCCGGACCCACACCCGAAGAGCTCCTCACAATCGCGTCCATCCCACTCATGCGCGACACTCCCCGAGCCCAGTGCCGCCCCACACCCGCCTTCACGGGGCTCGCGCCCGGCGAGAAGCGCATGCGCTTCCTGTGCCCGCCGCGGGAGTGCCGCGATCCAATGTGGCCTGACTTCGTTCATCCATTCCTGAAGTAAATTTGCACACCTTGACTAATGCGAGGATAATGTAGGAGTCTACCCAGATGCGCGAAACGTAAGCGCGAGAGTGGGATGAACACAATATTAATATTGTTACGAGAGCAGCGCGGGCAGAGAAGTCAAACGCGACACTTCTACTTGTATTATTTGCATGAAGCCTCCCATTGTATATTATATACGGAATCGCAAAGGATACCCCATCGTCGAGCTTTTGGGTAATTCTGCAGCTCGCACACCAACGTTCAAGCTCTTACCTTTCCTATTTATTCGTGAAAATCATGAAGGATAACTTGCAAATGCAGTTCTTCGCATCGTACAGACTTGTGTGTATTGAATGTCCCTGGTTGAAGTTTGAGTATGGTTGTTGCCGAACTCCGACGGATCAAATTGATTATCCAAAGATCACGCTTAATTTTCCAGTTGCTCTCTCCGTCCATGGCGACACTTGCACTGGCGACTCTTGAGGCCGTTCTTCGTCGCGCAGAGGAAGCAGCCGACACCGCTCTTGCCAGCGCCGCCGCGTGCGATAACACCATCCAGGAACTGCGGCTTTCAGTGGAGGCTTTACGTCAAGAAGTGGTTGCCTCAGTCCAGCGTGAACAAGAGAACAAGCGCATGATATCTGCATTAGAGGACGCATTGGCGGGGGAGAAGGCGCGTACGAGGGCTGCAGCGGCTGCGCTACGTGGGGAGAGCGAGGGTGTTGCGCAGGATCTTTTTCAGCAGCGCCCGCGTCACGGTTCAGGGCCGAGCTTCCATATCCCGCGTGTTCTTACGTCTCCGTGCGTTGCTGCGAGTCTCGTGCAGATTTACACTCACAATGTCTGCTCTAGGACCCCCGAATCGCGTGTGGCCGCGGACACTTCCTCGCGGCGGAGATTGCGGCCCAGACCTTCCCCTACGTGCGTTTCGCCTGTGTTCATATCTCCCTTCGACATCTCATCTCATGCACAGAGCCCCGGTGGATACTTCGTCCGAGTCGCGGCCGAGATTGCGAGCCAAACCATTCCCTATGTACGTCTCGCCAGCTTTGTATTTCCTTCGAAGACCACCTCATCCCCTGTCCAGGGCTTCGAGGTCCGTATCCCCTGAGGATGCCGATACCTCGCCCCCTGCACGTCCAGCGAAGCGCGTGAGACGAGTCTCTTCCTCGTACGTCGTCGCAGCTCTCCTTTACCCCATCTGCATTGAATACTTCGCCCCCCCAGAATTGTGCTGAAGGCCGAGCGACCTCCAAGTTTGGGCGACATCCGCAGCCAGCTGGCGCGCATTGACGCCCCGCTGCATCACTTGGACGAAGGCGACCTCGCAGATGCCCTCGAGCTTACGGTACGCAATACACCCTGCCTATGCGTTTTCGACACACTCTCATTTTCTCCTTGCAGAAAGTTAGCGCCGCGCTGTTCCATTACGCGCAGCGATCCCAGAAGTAATTCTCTGACTCCGTACGCACTTTGCGTGAGTCCTGATCCTCGCTGTACGCCTGTCATTAACAACTCCAATGAACAGCAGAATACGTCCGAATTCACCTCGACAGAATTTCTTTCAGTACCCATACCTTCTCATTCCGTACGTACTTCGGTCAGATCGCCCGCTGCCGCCATGTATTATCAGTTCATTCATCGAGTTCAGCCTCATTACAATCCTGGAATCAATATGTCGTCTAAGTCTTGTTCAGCATCGTGGTGCTTTGGCAGTCTGGCGCTACGCTCGCATTACGCAGGCCGTCCTAACATCCCTCATCCAACGTCGGACCTTCTCCTTCGACTCGGAAACGGCTTCGGACCTCCAGCGTCGTCCGAGATGGCCGTTTCAGTTTCCTTCGCTGCTCGCACCGCTTCACCACGCTCGGAGAGTTTCTTGTCTTGCTCCCTACCTCATGGTCTACACCTCTCAAATAATTCTTATTAGTGCTTCTGTACAGCTTTGTTGCATATTCAACTACTTCCCTATTTTCATCAATCTCGAGGGACACCCCAGTTCTTGTCTGATATCTCTCTGTGCTCGTTCGATTGGCCCCGGGAATACGCCGACTCCATACATCTCGGCGACCTCTTACGAAAATCCCTTGAACGCGGCGCACACATCCTGTAACTCGCATTCCACCAAGCTCTTGGCCCTTCCAGTTTATTTATGTACATCGTAACGGGTAGTTTCCAGATGAATCAGTGATTTGTCTGGACCGTACTACCTATGTGTTCTGAATATCCTCATAGTGCACGGTTAAATCGAACATGGGAATGAGTGGGAATCATGACGTGACTCAAAGTCACCTGGTCCGTGCGCATGCTTCCTTCGTCCTAGCTTCCTTCTCTTTTTCTTCCACCGTCTCTTTTACTGCTCCTGTTCATAATGAACGCTCCTCCGCCCATTGGCGTGCCGGAAATCACGCAACCCGAGGTAGTCCGTACCATCTTCGACGAGTTCCTCAGCCGCGCGACACGTCCCGTCGCCATCGCCGCTCTCGACGCATACCCGATGGCCATGACCGCGGCCAGCCTATCATAACTCGTATTGACGCCTCTCAAACCCAATGCGTACAGCAAGGGGCACACCTATTCTCCGGAGCTCGTGCTCAGCATTGCTCGCATCCTACTACAACTCACCAACGCCATTCGCACCCACGCGTTTGCGACGGAGGAGCAGATCGAAGACGAGCGCCGCAATATCTACGGGTGGTACCCACATCCCCACAAGCAGTGCGTTTGCTTGTCATTTTGCGCCACCTCCGGCTCACTTGTTATCCGCCCCAAAACCGCTAAGCTCATCAGGCAGTCCGCTGAGCAAAACCATACACCCATAGCCGAGGCCACCGGCGCAGCAGAGGGTACTACTTGGGAGGACGTACTTGATGTAACAGAAACTGATGGAGAAATGAAGGGTTCGGATGCAACTGTGTCAGTCCAAAAAATTAATTTTCTGTTCTTATAGGTAACAGCAAAAAATTAATTTTTTGTTACTATTCTGCTACCTATTATATATACACTGCTACAGAAATCCATCCTACGCTCTAGCGTCACACCCCAGAGCCGTCGTCAAGAGAGTGAAAAAAAAAATCAAAAATGAAAATCAAAATGAAAGTGGAAATCCCAAACCAAACGTGAGTGTGGAAATAGCTCTGCTCGTCGCGGACCCGGAATGAAAGTGAAAACATAAAAAGTATAAATTCGCACCTACGTTTTCACCGTGAGGATCAAAGATGAAAATACAAACCAATCACTCACCGTCAAGACAAGGATGGCAGCTTCTATCACTGTCCTGGATGTGATGCGGTGCAGCGGAGGTATCAAGCCATCGTAGATGGTAAAAACTTTGGATTGCAGTGTAAGAACACATACAAGTTCGGGTTATCGGGTACGATTACTCCGTTGCTGAATCAGACGTGAGCCCGCTTCCTGTGCTCTCAATTAAATGAAACATACCGTAATAGAAATCCCCCCCTTCATGTAGCCTATGGAAGCCGATGGCGGGAGTGACACTGGTGGCACGAAGTTGGAGTGGCATCATGGCCTGTGGTCCAGAGGGATGCGACCAGGGTCCAGGATGAGTTTGATGAGGGGGCGATAAACAATGAGATGAGGCTCTGTAGGTGGTTACGAGTACTTATGTAAGTAAGTGATCGTTCATTTAAGAAACTCAGGGTGCCAAATTTGATGACCTCCAAACAAGTCAGTCCCAAATCAACTGATCAAGCCCTAATAGTGGCTGTGTTGAAGTGTTTCCCATGAATCACCCTTCAAATTTTGTGATAGTTCAGTGGCTGTATCCGGTTCATTCCGGGCTAGTCGTGTCATCGGATCCTCGAAACACCTCCGTTAACTGAAGTTTTTAGCTGCTCCCTGAGACCATTTGGTGTGACCTGTGGTATGTGCATATCATCTTGGATACATCCGCCCGTGCCCATTCCGCGCTTGGACTGGTACTGGGTACCTGCCTTGGTGCACTTGGCAAATGAAGGATCACTTAGTTCCTATGGCCATTTTTCCGGGCCAGGGGAAATGATCCATTGCTCTCAACATAAAGGGGCTACGGCTAACCCTGAATGCGGTTCAACGATTGACATCTGCCCTTTCTCGGAATACTTGGAGTGTCAAAATTAAACTGCAAATATTCAATGAATGAATCGGCCTGGCCCAATACACCCCTCCTCCTCCTCTTCCTCCAGGAGCTACAAGTTGCGGAAAGTCTAGGAAAAAAATTGCCGTGTCCAGCTACCAACCCCTGTGTGTCTCTTACTCCTAGAACTCGATCATCAGGCTAATATTCTGCGCATTTATTTATCCGTTCTCCTCATCCTTTATCCTCAAACTTGCGGCCCGATTTTTCCTCGGCATTGAATTCCGGTGATGGACCATCCGATCGATCCAGTTTCAGCTCGACAGGGGTAGTAACCCTTATCGTCTCTTTCTTCTTACCACCACGATGAGACTATCCTATGTCTGCATGCGCACACTTCTCGGGCTGTGGCTTCTATGGCTCACCTGGATTCCAAACACACAACATACAAAAGCACATTCTGAGTCAGACTCGTTTGTTGCAAAGGGGTGTTCCCCTTCGGGATGCTGTTCCGAGTTTGCCATCTGGCCGTACCTAAACATTGTTGCCTTTGAGCCTTATACGAACATTGAAAGCACCTTGGTGCAGGGGTGTTCCCCTTCGGGATGCTATTCCGAATATAACAATTCGGTGCCATTGATTTTCGGGTGTTGCCCTTTGGGACGCATGTCTGCCTCCGAACAATCCAATTTCGAGTATAAAAACATTTCAGTGTCTAAGCGTTGTTCCCCTTCAGGCCCGTGCCACGTATTTGGACCCGGCCCATACAGATACGGAATTACATCAACGCCATTGAATTACGGATTCAAATGCAACACTACCTCTAGTTGGCTGAGATACTATACATATGTTGTCTGGATCAACATGCAATGGTTGATGATAAGTGTGTACTGCTCTGACTCGAGTCTGTTGACTACAATGCGCAGTAAAGTTTTGGCACATTTTATGTGCCGATTTATGATCAGACGTCATGATTGGCATGCACTGCTTGGGAATCTGCTCTACAAACTTCGGTTTGACCGGAGCCACAGGTTCAATAATTGTAATTTAGTTTCCAGTTATCTGATGCGATTCAATTTGATTGTTATTACATCTGCAGTAATTCTTCAAATCGTTGTTCATCCCACCATGTCAGATATTTACGACAAGAAGTATGAGGGAACCGTGAAGTGTGTATTGAGGAGAGGTGGTTCTGGCCAAAATAAGTTTGTAGGTTCAGATTTAAGCCCGTTCTTGCATGGTCAGACAAAATTTTTGCAGAACAATGACAGGCTTGTTTTCGTAGATCATTCTTTGGTCAAGGATTTGCAGCTCGGATTTGATGGGTTAGGGTTAGGGGGTTAGGGTTAGGGTTAGGGGTTAGGGGTTAGGGTTAGGGTTAGGGTTAGGGTTAGGGTTAGGGTTAGGGTTAGGGTTAGGGTTAGGGTTAGGGTTAGGGTTAGGGTTAGGGT